>CAXKVY010003721.1:0-26034 GCA_964058915.1 Tetropium fuscum | reverse complement strand
ATCAGAGACATACTAAAAGAACAGCATATACAGATGACCAGTTAAACGAGGGTTTGCAAAAATGTAGCAACGTCATTTTGACAGTTAAATCTTGTGGTGAACGTTATTGAATTCCTAAAGATATTAAGAATTGTTCAGTCTAGCCTACTGGAGCTGACGAAAATATTTTAGCCTAAAAATTGAATAAACTCCAGCGTT
The DNA here is from genome assembly GCA_964058915.1 of Tetropium fuscum. Lineage (NCBI taxonomy): Eukaryota > Metazoa > Arthropoda > Insecta > Coleoptera > Cerambycidae > Tetropium > Tetropium fuscum. The sequence continues at coordinate 25,836 of CAXKVY010003721.1, read as the reverse complement.
TACTGCCACACAGATATTCCATCGTACGTTCACGGCCATTCGGCAAATCGGCAACTTAATTATTAAATCGACCAGTTGTTAAACGACTGAAATACAATGAACATTTCTCAAAATATGTGTCACTTATGGACCCGACAGAAATTTATGCCAGTCGTGTCTGGTATTTTCAATATGCCTATGATATTTGCGTAAGATGCAAGCTCTGTGAATTTTTATTTAATATGGTAATAAATTTCTACAATTCTGACAGCTGTTTGAGTGTTTCTTAGAAGACAATTTACATGGACAACCTTAAGAAAGTGTATGATTAAATTTATATATAGTTAACATTTTTCTTTCTTGTAGAACATGAGCTTAGGTTACGTTTCGAAGAATGTCCTCTACATTACTAGCAAATGCCTCAGGTGTGGACATGTTAGAAATGAAAAGGCACGGGGGGTGGAAGTCGTCAGAAGTAGCGGAAGGACTTCTATTTTATGGGTCACTGAATCTGTTATTTCAGTGACCCATAAAATAGAAGTTGCTCATAAAATCATGCCCGAAAAATCGTTATCTATTCAGCAAAGCAAACATTCAGAAACAGAATTTAATGATCATGTTGCGCAAATCGACAAACAAGTCAACATTTCCAGTGACGTTGCTTTCGAACAGGATTTCAATCAACATTTGCCGTTACATCTTTCAGGAACATACAGCAATTGTAATTTTACATTTAATTTCCACTCTAAATTAACATTTGACATTACTAATTTCAAGTTTTTATTTTTTCGTCGTCCAGGGCACTAAAGTTTTTCATACTTAGCAACCGATAACCTAGCATGATTTACTTTCGCTTTCGCTATGCCTATTTAAACCAGAAAAGTTTACTTTCGTATGGGGGAGAATGAAAAATGCTTTTTCAGTGACAGAACAATAAAATACAAATGTCATGTCAACGATTTTTTTGTCAGTTGTCAATGTCAAAGTCAACAGTGTTTCTCCAAAATTATAAAATACAAATATCTTATTGCTAATTAGATTCTGAGTGGATTTGTCGAGAAAGCTGTGGTTGTTCTTCATTTTGTTTGTAACCAGGGGTTTATGTAATTAACATCAAAATGGAAAATTGTGAAAGATAGTTACGTATCCACTTAGAGGTACGGAGTGCCTGACCCATCATTTTTTACCACCATTTTTTATCTAATCTCTTTACTTATATTATGTTACAGCCGGTAGGAATTGAGTCTTGCCAATAATTCGCATTCACAATTCATTATTATTCATTATTATTATTATACATCATAACCATTACATTGTTTCATGACATCATCAAATAATTAACTTCTTCATTTTTATTATCATAATGATCAATAATCTTACCAATTTAAATTCGGAGTTACCTGTAGGAAAAAAAAATCAAGTCACAAGACCTACCTTAGTATCTGCCAGTCACCTTTTAGTTTTATTATTCTCCACGAATTGTTGCTTTTAGTTTTGTCATTTTAAACTTAAATACGACTTTTATTTCATTTTTATTTACATACACATTACAATACCTACCTAATATAAAGTGTTGTGTGAGCCATGCCATCGAGGAAGCCGACTTAGGTAAGACCAGCGTTTCATTATATTACCTGTTGTTGGAAGCATCTAGACTTTCGAACCTGCTCCTTGACGCCCTTGATTGTGTTATAATACATGCCCATACCCGTACTAGCGTAGGGGTCTCATAGCCCTATCAAATGTGATGTTTTGCTGCAATTTTTTCATTCGTTTTAATTATGTTCATTAATAGTGTTAATTAACCGTAAATCATGTTTGTCTTGTTGGTCCTGAGAAACTGAGAGTAATTTAATTTTTTCTCAAATAAAAGAATCCGAAAAAGAACATTGAACGAACATTTCATTGAATAGTTTGAATAGTTTAGAATGTAAAAATATTGGCGTGTATTATAACACATTTCTAGAAACAAAATTTAATTATTTAGGTTTAAATAAAGTTTGGGTTTTGACAAAAATGGCAGACTTAGAGGGCAATTCAACTGATTTATGACACTGTTGTAGATAATGCGTCGCAAGATCAGGTCATATGAAAAAGTGAAAGTTATGCTATTATGGATCTTAAATTATTGCAATGCTTTTCTGTTTGAAATATAGACTTTGAGGAGTTGAAATATTCCACATACAGAAAAATTGTAAATTCAGGGACTCATTTTCGGTGTATAGGCGAAATATTCTTCAATTTTAACGTACGTTCGAGTCCAGGAGTTTTTCCGTTGTCCATAATTATGATCCTATTTAATTGAGAAAAAGTATACGGCCCACAATGTGGCATTCAGGACTGATTGAAAGGAATTCGCACTGTGACAGAACTTCGTGTTTGTGTTAGATATGATATGAATACACGAGTAAATCGACTGTTGAGCTTATGCTTGAAATTAAACTAAATTTCCGCCCCATCTGCCAATTAATTAAGGATGCCTACACCGTACCATGTAATATCAACAAACAGCTGAACTATTCATAACGCTATAATCATGTATTTACGTAAGTTAATTTCAAGAAAATCTACATTGATGGACACAGTAAATGCTTAGGTTTCCTGCTGCTAGCTATTACGGCAAAATATTATAACTTGATGGATTCTGGGTGCTTATAATTGACAGCATTGTCTATTAATTTTAATTTCACGCGTTGCTCCTGAGCGAGATCAATCATGTAAATGTTCCAGCACAAGCGTCGGAGCAACCTGCGTATGATATCCAGGGTAGTATTTAGTCATCATATTTTCGTTTGGAAATGAAAATATATTTATGGGATGAGAAATAAGTAATGTGACTAATGTTTCAACGCTCAGCGGCACGAACATACTAATACATTATAAAAAATTTGAAGGAATGTCTTTTTTGTATATATTTAAATCAAGGAAATATACATAAAAAAAGGAGTCACTGTATACGATAATAATACTTAAGTACCTTCATACTACTTGTCCCGAATTCTAATGCACCAATCTTACTACTGATAGTTTTATGTTTATAATAAATGGCAATATTAGTTATTACTCACTAATAGACACTGTTGGTGCAGCTGTTTACAAAAATATAGTATTCATAGAGTTTTGTATAGGTTCACTATTGTAATCACTATTGTACATGTTCATTATTGTAATCCATTTTCTGTTCCCATTATTAAAATAACGTCTGAATCGAAACTGCACAAATTTTGAACTACCTGCTCTAACTGCATGATGGATAAATATATATCTGTAGATACATATCTATCATGGACATAATTAATAGGTCTTGGTGAAGGTTGTTGCAAATTTCTCATTCATCAGAAAGGAATGATTATGAACTGCAGTGAAGGGAATCATGAATAGTATTATCCTTGGGGAACTGGGTGCATAATGTATAATATTATTTAACAATCGTGGATAAACGTTTTATTTATGGAGTGGGTATTTCTGTCTTCGCTAGGCAATGCATCATAGACCAAACAAAGATCTTGTTATATTAGTTTTGAAATAAATTTTGTACTTTTTTAGATGAAGAGAAAAGTAAATTAAGGAAGATGTCTATGAGAATCATTTTGATGAATAACATTTTTCCAATGCCAGCCATGATAGACGATTACCACTGGATTAATGTATGACGTACTACTGGATTAAAGTATGGCGTACTACTTTTTTCTATTATCCCATCATATAATAGCTCCCATCAAATAATCCCATCATATTTTATGCTTCACTAACTTTCTATTTGTGCATATATGGTATAGGATAATTCTTTGCCTTTAATTATTGAAATTATTAATATTTTTAACATCTAATTTGTGAACATAGCTTTTAGCTACTCTCATCTCATTTGAAACCAAACCTTCATATTAGATTAACATTTCTTTCACCTCTTTTATATAATTATTATCTAAATTTATTTGAATATCATTTATATTAGATACTTCATACTCCTCTACATCATAATATCAATTATTTCCTTCTATAAAATTCATTTCTTTCATCCTTCCATCTTTCTCCTTTACTATCTTGTTTGCTTTCATTTATGTTCACTAATTCATTCTTTTCTACTCCAAAATCTATCCTAACATCCTTTTTTCATAAATGATCAGATCCCATAACAACATCTATGGTCATATTTGGAACTATATTTGGACAAATAATATGCTTGTGGTGTTAAATTCTAAAGTTAAATTAAATAATTGGTTACCTCATATATTTTTTTATTATTTGGACCTACCAATGTTATCCTATTTATTTTCATAATATTTTGATTTAAATTTGGAAATTTATCTACTATTGACTGAAATGAACTTGAAAAAATTTTGACTAATTAAAGTTGCTTCACATCCAGAGTCAACTATTATAATTAATAACGTATCCTGTAATTTTGTAATGTTGTTTTGATTTAAAATAATATTTTCATCCAATTTTATGAATTCACGGGGATGCATATAATTACTAGTCTTTTGTGCTGCTGGTTGTCTATTTGACTTGCAAGTATTTAAAAATTTTGCTTCTCTGGCGTATTGTGTTTTGCAAGTATTCTATGGAGAGATTGTGCTCTACGTGTTGCATGCCTATCATTTTCGTCGATAATTCCATCTAGTTTCTGAGATCTACTGATGACTTCGTTGTCTTTGCAAGTTTACTTGCCCTCTAGGCTGTTCATTTTCGCGTCTTTATGACTGGCATTGATTATAAATGTTGAATTTCTTATTACTTCGGTAACCATTATTAAAATTATTGTTGTATCGATTATTGTTGTATCGTTTTTAGCATTATTAAAATTGTTTTGATTTGATTCGTTTTGTATATTGAAATTCCTGGACTGATTTTGAAAAGTTTTATAATTTAAACATGTAAAACTGAACAGTTTAATAAAAACTACATACTTGCAACTATATTCAATATATCTTTTCCATTTTCGTCCTAAACTAGTATCACTAACTGAATAAATCATAGTCGACTTCACGTAATTACCTAACCTGATTTAACAACCTGAATATGTCAAACGTCATCTTTACTTTTTTTGCAATTCGATGAGGAGTTTTTGGGACACCCTCTGTATATGGTAGGTAATGGTAATTTACAGTTAGTTATAATATTGTATATTATAACTAACTGTAAATTGTAACTAATAATGTAAATTGGCTACCGTATGATAGCATAGTTTAGGAAATGTTACAGAAATAATAATCTGAATGTAATCTTATTTTTATTTCTATGGAGTATATTTCTATGGATTACTGAAAAATATGCTTTATGTTCATTTTCCGTCTACCATTAAAGGCAGCGGGGAAGAAAATAAACAACTTCTACATCATTAGTGCTCAGTTTAGTAGCTTTGTTGGGGAAGTGAGGTGCTTTCTATCTAATAAATGCCATATATTGTTGCATTTATTTCAAAAACATATTAAATTAAGTAACACCGTACACCTTTGGATGGAAACAGCATTCTATAAAATCTGTCGTCAATAATGAATTAGTATGTTAAATGAATTGAATTAAAAAAGTGTCGAAAAGTGCCTGGTTTTATTGTAACGTTTAAAGAAATTTGCCTAAAAGCCTATTAACAGAAAAATTTAAGAAGCTAAAGATTTAATCAAATCCACTTAATTTTGGAATAGGACACTTTAAAAATAATTTTTTTTAGCCCATTACACATGAATATTAAGAAATAAAAAATTCACATATATTTGGATACTTAAATAAACGATAATTCATTGAAAAAAAATCCCCGTAAGCTTTTGTTAATTAACTTATTTTCCTCAAGTTTGAAATGACCATGAAAAACCTGATAATTTTCAAACTAAAAACTTTCAATTTTTTTCACTTCGTGAAGCTATTCTTGAATGGCTTTAGAAAAAATCCCCATTAGAAAAATTAAAAATTCTGATTTTGTACTTTGTTATTAATAATCGGCATTAAATTGAAAACGTAAATAAAGCAATGAATTTTTTGAAACTGAAAACTACATAATTTTTTTATAATTTTTTACTCCTATTGTTTAAATAATTGTTATAAACAAATGCTTTGTTTATAAGATAATCCAATTTTTTTGAGCTCTAATCATCAATAAATATAAAAAAAAATGCTTCTTAAAAAAAAATTCTTGCTTACAAGCGCATTTGTTAAATAACAAATTTTTTTATTGCTAAATATTAATATTAAAAACATTTTTTTAACCGCATTTCTATTGCTTCCCTATTCTGAAAAATATATGTTATTTATTTGATAAACAATTTGTTATAAACAAATAAATTTTGGTGTTAAATTTTTTTTCAGTACTAAAAAAATAATATGTGAAAAAATGCTATTCTATTTTTTATATAATTTGAAGTATTTTGTATTTCTGTTTCAGTCATTCAATTTTTTCGATTGTCAATAACAAAGTAGAAAATCAATTTTTTTAATTTTTCGAACGGGTATCTTTTCTAAAGCCTTTCAAGAATAGATCCAATAAGGGAAAAAATCTAAGGTTTTAGTTTGACAATTATCAGGGTCTTTATGTTAATTTAGAACTCGAGAAAATAAGTTAATTAACAAATCATATATAATAAAAAAATTATGGCATTTTTTTTCCAATGGATTATCGTTTATTCCAACATAATTTACTCTACGCGGAGAAGACATTCCAACATAAAAACGTCCTTGTACCCTGTATCTAATAATTTCATCCAATATTTGTCTCATCATATTAATCCACCAAGAGGATCCACCACGACTCCACTGAGTTTTCTAGTCGGCATTCCTTTGTTATTACCATCGAAAAAATAACCCGCAACACTATTTATATTTTATGATGTTGATTTGAACGTTTACATAATAACTATCAATATTATTGTTCTCCGTATAAGAGTATTAATAATATCTAAATAAGGTCGAAATGAAATATTTTTATATTGGGGGAACGGAATATTCCGCAATATAGAGAAATATGCAAAATACCACACAGGCAGTGATGTAATCTCTTCACCACACTGCGACTGACTCAGCTTAAACGTGGAATAACACCGCATAAGTTTCCGATATATTCTAAATCTAAAAGCTGTCTGGTTTCAGTGAAAAGCAGCCCGACCCTTACAAATTCATTTCCTCCTGCACCAATTTGGTCCCAGGAGAAGTGGATTTCGTAATTCATGTAGATAGATGTTTTAAGATCCGAATCTATACATATTATCTTCGTTTAGCTCTGGGATTCTGTAAATAAATTATAAAGTAAGAAACGTGAATTGGCCCTAAATCAGCCGAGTGAATCTTTAAAATATTAGGAACTTTCGCTTTCGAACAAGACCGTTCAAGACCCTGAGGACAGCGATATGTGTGCGGCGCAGGGGATGTAATTCATTCCTCTTATATCCGATATGCCACTCAAACACATAAATCTATATTTGAGCATATGTTTATTGTAAAATATGAATATCCGGTGGATTCAGATTATGTTTTCCTAAGGACCCAGAGCATCATATTGGTCGAATATCAGTATTTCATTTCATATTTTTTGACAACGGAACACGATCATTATTAAAATCCACATGATATGACTTTTTATTATTTGCACCACACACAGAGTTACAAGACAGTTACTGTTTGTAACATCGAAACATCAGACATAAATAATTTTCAAAGGATACCCACAATTGCCGCAATGGGAGATCGGGACAGTATAACTTTTACAGCTATAACAACAAGCTAAAATCGTCACTATAAAGGCGCTTTAAATCAACAAGTTGTTATGTTTTGATAGAATACTAATAACTATTCAATTTTAACACAAAACCCATCAAAATAATACACTAAATTAAAGAATAACTGTATTACTTCTATTTCAAGAATTATTGTTCACCCCACTTTACCACATAACGTTCGATGGTATTAGGCAATGTGTGCTTTCAAATGAATGCCAATGATGCTGATGTGACACGGCTGAGGAACGTGTAAAATAGATCCGTAATATTTGAGTGGGAAACGTTATTATTCTGCATCACATTCACAATCCAATTGTTTTCTGATATGACGAAAGTATAGTGGGATCAATATTTTGTTATACTACATGATAATGTCATAATGTGATGGGCGATGTATATAAAATCATTTGTTTTTCCTTAAATTCCTGGAAATCGGTTATACTTGACAACGCTGTTAAAAATGCGGTAGCACGTGTGAAGAGATCGATATAATGAGGGTTTTGCTCGGGTTTTTATGTCTCATATTTTGATGTTACAAACTATACAGGGTAAGAGAAATTCACCTAAATGGTACTTATTGACTAGACTAGAAGTGTATTATGCAGCGTAAAGCAAGTCGATAAGGTGGTGGATCACCACAAAAGTCAACGTTTAGCTTTAAGGTCAACTTTTATTTTTTAATATGGAACCTCCTATTTTTCAGATTGGCAGTCGATTTTACGTAAAAAACATGAAACTTATGTGTGAACCTTTTTTTCGAACCTTATTTAAACGAAGGGTTCTTGGAATCCTGCATGTAATCATAATTTCATAATTATCTAAAAATTTAAAAATAAAAAATCTGGAAATAAAAAATATAAAAAAAAATAATTTTCGGGAAATAAAAAAATTCAAAACTTCGTTTCTTGCGACTTTCCTCAGAAACCCTTCGCGATATCGCATTCACAAAATTTGACAAATTCAGTTTTTGAAATCAATCCAATTATGTTCAAAAAAAAGTTTAAGACAAAAGTTTCATGTTTTTTTTACCTACAAACAACTGCCGATGTGAAAAATAGGATGTTCCATAAAGAAAACCAAAGTCGACCTTGAATGACGAACCCTTCACCCAAGGTCAAAAGTATCAGTGACATCGAATGTCTCCCTTCAAACGATAAAACTAATACATAATAACAATAGCAAATTTTAAAAATGGTAGCCGAAATTGGAATAAACGATAATCCATTGGAAAAAAATTTTTTTAATTAGATATGATTTGTTAATTAACTTATTTTCTCAAGTTTTAAATTAACATAAAAACCCTGATAATTATCAAACTAAGAACCTTAGATTTTTCACTTCTTGGATCTATTCTTGAAAGGCTTTAGAAAAGATACCCATTCGAAAAATTAAAAAAAATTGATTTTCCACTTTGTTAATAACAATCGAAAAAATTGAATGAAAGTGAAACATAAATACAAAATACTCAAAATTATATAAATAATAGAGAATTTTTTTTTCATATATTATTTTTTTTAGCATTGAAAAAAAATTATAACACCAAAATTAAATTGTTTATAACAAATTGTTTATTAAATAAACAAATTAAATATAAATATTTATTTTTTATTTTTCAGAATATGAGAGATATCACCAATTGCGAGATCGCAATCGTAAAATTTGACAATTTCAGTTTTTGAAATCAATCCAATTTTTGTTTAAGAAAAAAGTTTAACAAAAGTTTCATGTTTTTTACCTACAAACAACTGGCAATTGGAAGAATAGAGTGTTGACTATGAATAGACTATGTGTGAAAAATAGAGTGTTGACTATGAATAAATAGAATGACCTTGAACTCTCCAAGGTCAAAAGTATCAGTGACATCGAATGTCCCCTTCTAAACTAATATGTAATAACAATAGCAAATTTTAAAAACGGAGGCCGAATTTTGCTGGCTAAATACATATCTTAAATACCCAGTGATTTTTTTCTCATATAGAACAAGCCAAAAACTTAAGTGCCATTTACTCCCACCCAATGGTAGTAACTCAGTTTCTTTAGACCTGATTGATAGACTATACGACCTATCTAGCATAGCGTCATCCAGCCGTATCTAAATCACTGACTAATATTATAAGTAAATACTATTCTTTTGATATAAATCTTATAACTAGAGTAATTAAAAAACTCCAGCTGCCAGCGGTAATTGAGGCCTCCGGGATTCGAGGAAATATTGCATTGCCCGCTAAGTTCTGGTTCCAATTACACGCCTGCAGTTGCAATTATTATTTCTTGGCAGTTTACGAAACGCTTAGCATTTTGTAATTTATAGGAAGCTATTATGTCTGAAATTATTTGATATATTCAGGATAAATAATTGCTCACGTTAAGTAAACCATAATGAAGTTTTCATTTTCTCTAATTATGCAGATAAATTTGGACTCGATTGGTAAGGAAAGTCTATTATGTATACCACGTCCATGAAGATAAAGTGATTCCGCGAGAAAATTCAATATCCATATTTTAACATATCAAGTTTTCAAATACTATGTGTACGACAAAAGCTATATTTTAGGAATTATGTCGATATACCCCGTAGAGGGATTTAACTGCTATCCTAATAAAACGGTCGCCGTTATTGTATGATGTTCTTACTTAAAGTTATTTGTCAAATAGTCAAGGTCAAATAGTCAAGGTCAAATTCACCTAAAACTCTAGAGGATCTGACTCAAACCATTGAGAAGGAATGGGAAAACGTGCAAAAAAATTACATCAGTAACCTAGTCTTAAGTATACCAAATAGATGCCGGGAAGTTTATAATAACAGAGGGGGGCCTAGTCGATATTAAACTACCTCTTCCAGCTTGCTAAGATTTATATTACACAGGCATGCAAGCTTACTTGAAAATAAGGAAAAAATCCATTACTTACTTTGTTTTTAAACAGTAAAAGATGCAATTTCAAAAAAATGTCCCAATTTAAATAAAACCCCCGGATATTCGAAAATAAGCGAGATATCAAAAAACTATAAGCTACCTTGGTACAAAAATTTTATCTCGATTCTGGTTTTCTATTCTCGGTAAGCACGAAACTTTGATTCTTTGTAGGGGTTGTTTACACCCCGTATATTCCTTTTTCGAGCACGATAGAAACATGATATTCAGGCCATTTATTACCAATGCAATTTCCAAAAACGTCCTGAAAACCGTATTTTGATATTCCATATTATTCAGAAGATATGTGCATCCAAAATTACATTAAATTTTTTTATTATTCCAACTTCTAGGCCAGCAGTGTAATGATCTTACAAACTTATGTATTTTTTTGTTATGTCCAAATAAAATAGATGCGGTATGAGAGATCTGCAGGTAAAACTTGGCTTCACAAAAGGCTTGTCTCCTCTGGAGATCTTGAAAACGGTCCCACAAATAGTGGGAAAATATTTGTGTGCAAAATATTCAACTTTTATAAACATAATTATTTGGCAACAAATTTGTAACTATCGTCAGTTACAAAATAAGAACAATAGGTAGTGTTATTGTCTTAGTGTACAAATTAAAAAAGTGCCTCATATGTAGTCGATGTATTTATATTAACTGATAACGATGGGTCACGAGCGATGGATCTCAAAATATTGCAGGAGCTCCAATAACTAACCATGTTTGGGTTATACCTATAACTGTAACTGTGTAACTGGTGCCATTAATACTTAATAAGTGTTTAAACTAAATAGCCTAAAATATATGATTAGGCATTCTGATGATTGCTTTGCAAGTGTTAAAACATGTATCAATTTAATTATTTCCAAATTAAATAATTTCTATCTGTTAGTTTTGGTTTAATTGTAACAAATCTTTTATCTTCATTTTTACAATAGCCAATCCAATCGCTCACCAGAACCAATATTACTTAGTCAGCACATATTAAAGTTATTTTAACACAACCATTACTTTAATATGTATTAAGATTTACAAAACCCAATCATGTAATCATTAATATCGGACGCTAGTCAAGTTTGAGGACGAACACACGTGCAAAAATAACAGTCCTTGTTATTGACCGAGAACCATTCTCGACATCTATTGAAAATAAGTTTCTCAAGTTTTGCCTTAGCAACTATTTCAATTGGGCATAATAAATGATTCATTTTCAGCATATTATCATCCTAAACTTCTACAAGCTGTCACCACAAACCGATAAAAATTGTTATTTTGACACATAAGAACTGTGTATCTAATCAAGTAAGCACTGTACTACAGTAAACAAAAAGTTGTGTCTGGTATTTTCTATACGCCCAAGACCCTTGCGTAGGATGCAAGATCTGTGTGAATTTTTATTAATAATTCTATAATTCGTGTCCTCAAGTCCACATCCATTTCTATATTTATAATAAGGAATAAAATATACAATCGTTACCTGATTCATAGATGAACTCGAAGCTACTTAGCGAATTAGTTTGTTCACTCTCTCACAGGTGTCGCTAGCAGCAAAAATGAAATTAGTGTACTCGTATTAGTGAACTCGTAAGTGTTTGGTACATACAGGTTATTGGAGAATTGTTTACTGTTACTGAAGTGTTGCACTGAATGGATGTATTTTTTTTCATTTTATCTAGTTACTTGTGTAGTTTTGTGTCAAATATAAAAGAATCTAAACGAATGTTGATGTGCTTGAGACCAAGAAGGCATAGAGTGTTCTTAACAGACATTCAGATTGCTAGGGTCACCATTCTAAATCAAGAGGGTCAATCAAGGCGGTAAGAATAAGTACCCAAACGAAACGCAACAGTAACAATAATTCTGTAACTTGATATTTTTAATATTATATAGGTATATCTTGATATATAGGTAAGTATATAAATTAATTAGATTAGCATAAATGTTTAAAAATCACCATCATAGAATATGATGCTTAAAAGTAAACATATTAAACATATTTTTTTGGTATGCCTAAGTCAAATATAAATGCAGTTTCCTGTATATTTACTATATCATATGCTATATATAAGTCATTTTAAGGTAGATAATGCAAAATTTATTTTTTGGGCCACCTTTTCTATTCACCATGTCAAGAAATACTACTTTTTTTTTACTGAATATGTAGCTGAGCCGAATTTTGCTATATCTAACATTGATCTAGCGATATTAAGGATCAATCAGTACAAGAGAACGTCTCCACTTTTTACCGTTTTCTATTATTTATAAAAGGGGGATATCAGAGACCCTGCTATAACAGATGACAGGAAATAGCATACGCGAAACTTCTGCCCAGCAAAAACTATATGGACCATTTCCATTCAAGCACTTTACTCTTATATGTTGCATAAGTCATGCAACATGCCTATGTCAAGTGAGTGAGACGGAGAATATATATATATATATATATATATATATATATATATATATATATATATATATATATATACATATATATATATATATATATATATATATATATATATATATATATATATATATATATATATATATATATATATATATATATATATATATATATATATATATACATATATATATATATATATATATATATATATATATATATATATATATATATATATATATATATATATATATATATATATATATATATATATATATATATATATATATATATATATATATATACATATATTGAGATAAACCTTTAAACTGTACTGTACTGAACTAAAACAGTAAAACAGTAAAATACTGAACTTAAATCAGTAATTAAATTCATAATAAATTAAATCAGTGATGTGATCAAAATATTTCGTACATACTATAGTATAAACGCAAGCACACACGTATCGTATGTACTATACGTATGTACTATACATAACGACAACCAGCTACTCGCCTGATTGGTCAGAATGTAATATCTACATATCTAAATTATTTATTGGCACAAAAATCTATCTCAAACATAATCGCAATAGACAAGTTACAATAATAATTATAGAATATCGAGCATTAATAAACTATGTCTAGATTACAAGATTACTGCGAAAGCATCAATGTAAATATGGGTTTCGAGAGTTAATAACTAGAAGCAAAGTAATGTAGAGATGCCGAACAGATACATAGAAATTGCACAACAAAGAGTGAATCATATTATATTATAGTGTTTAGAATTCAAAATTAGATCAAGTCAAGTTCAAATTGTGGGTTTTATGTAAAATTAAAGAAATAAAATAATTGGCATCAATCTGATTGGTCAGATTGTATGATAACAACAAAAAAGAAGGATCGTAACCAGGAAATGCAGATGTTTTTCAATACGGCCCATCCGTAGTTACGTATAACAATTTAAAGGAATTCAGCTAATGCGTTCGAAGAGATAACATCCACGCTCATATTGTGCATAAAAATTTGTTAAATTAATAGTTGAATTAAAGTAATATTAGTTAAAATTGTGCTAAATAAGTAAGAATACCAGTGGAGAAGGTCTACAAGCAGTAAATTAAGTGTTTTTCACCGTAATTAGCAAGTGAGAAGTATAGAGGCTTGGTAGCGTCCCCAGCTGAAGAAGAGTTTGGTGGTAAATATAAAATAAAAGGAAACAATTTTCCAAGAAGTCTCGAGATAAAAGAGTGTATAAGCGCAGAAGCCGAAATTAAAAGCTTGAGGGTGAGGATATCACACAATTAAAGTGCCAGCGATCATCGCAGGGTTCCAGAGTTAGTACGGCGACATCCGCTAGATGACACCACCAGAGCCCCGCAGCATCTGTTAGTTCGTGGCCAAACCAGTGTCGTCGAGAATAGTGATAAGTTTTGTGCATCGTAATTAAAAAGGGATTATAATAAATTTCTAAGGTAACAACCATTTCAAACTTTGGTAATTGTTAAGATACAGAAGACTTGGTCACATGTATTAGAAATAAGTAATAAGGTTTTAGGGTAGTAATAATGTTTTAGGGTTTGTTTATTTATGATTATATTATATGACAATAAACATAGTCATATACAGTAATTTCTTCTTCTTTCTTGTTCGTTTTGAAACTTTTCAGGAAACTTTAAATCATACAATTTGAGTTTAAACATTCTATAGATTTAATAAAATCATAGTATCATTAGTATCATAAAATTCACTGTTTGGAAAGAAACTTCATTTTAAAAATTTTTAATCTTACAAAAATTTTACACATACCTCATTGAACCTCCTCTAGGACAATAGAGTACTCATGTTCTAAATGATCCTTCTAATATATTACAAATTAGTGTTCATAGAACTGGCGCCCATAACCAAGACGGATTCAATAGGGAAGAAATAGTGTAAGTATCCTGTAAGCTTATCAGATATTCCTTCGCTATACTATCACATTACGCTGTCTTATTTTAGGTTTTAGAAGTCTATAAAAATAACGTGTAGAGCATTTTCATAAATTTTCATATATATTCATATCATAAAAATTATCATACCATTCATAAAATCATAAACATCTCAATTAAAAATTATATTTATATTTAAAAAAAAATTTCTTGTTGTTTTATTGTGTTAAAAATTAGACACCTACAAAAAACATAAAAATTTCATATAGTTTGATATCAAGGCATTTCATGAAAATGGAGCCAAGTTGTTTTCAGAAAAAAAAAACAAAAACTGGAAACTAGCCCCGGTTTACGGTATAAATAATATACCTCGTGATATTTACGATACATGAGGATGGATATTGCTTTATACCTTGTAGTACAGATACCCTCTCAACAGTACTTAAATTTAAATATATGCAAAGAGCCTATAAATTTTAGATCACTTAAATGGTTTCAAGAGCAGCTAAGATAACGATAATTCTGTTAATCTAGTGTCGGCTCAAGTTCGGTGAGAACCAAACTGAAAGCCATCTGTTGTGCTTTATTGTGTGCTCTAAGCTTTTACTGCGTTTTATATGGTTAACTGAAAAATATCACTACAAATTGCAATCGAGAGTACTCGCTATGTTCTTTATGGGTTGAATTAGGATTTTATAGATTTAGTTTACGATATTTGCCGTTTGCAATTTTGTTTAAAATGTTTCTACCCAGGCACTGATAATTCCGGTATAGGAGCTTGTTTTTTTACTTATTAGGATTAACACAATACTTTTGCAAATATTAATATTTCTGTGTATGTTTTTAAAACTACTCTCTGATATTTTCATTTATATTATTAAACTCGTCTAAAATGGGAGGTAAATAAATAGGAGATACATAAATAAATATCGCTTAATCAATACCTATTAATTTATAAATATTGAAATATAGTACCTCCATTCAATCGTTGATTGGACGAACTAGAAATGTGCTAAAGTCATATCGTATGCAGTATTCGCAGTAGAAGACAGAGGGCGCGCACACCGCTCATATTTCACATATTACCGCGGAAACACCTCCTGGTTTATTTCTGATGTTCTATACTCTCTGGATCCGTAGAGGTAAAGCAAATCAACAAATTTTGATAGTAGATATGATATGTTATTATATAATTTGTTTGTGTACCTATGTGTTTTTCGTTTGACTATTTGTCTATGTAATGAAATGCTACAAACCCAAAATTTCTTCTCACATAATAGCATATGAATAGCAAAGAACTTAAAAGGTAATATGTATGTATGTATGTGTGACATGTGACGTGATCTCAAGAGAGTTATCATGAGACTACGAAAATACATTGGTATTAGAAAAGAAATACTTGAAACTAATCTTTAAATTAGCAGCAACTACTAGAACTTAAATTAAACTCACTTTTATTTTAAGTGCAAAGATGTTAACTCACTATCTAAAATAAATAGCGATTGAACTTTCCCGATAAATAAAGGATCCAAATCTCACGACATGTCTGAACTGTTGGCTTTTCTCCCAAGAGGTACTTTATTATCGGAAGCTGGAATACCTTTGGTGCAAGTTCGAGGGGATGTTTGCCAAAGAATACAGTTCATCTGCACTTATCTACTTGCCTCAAGGAGCTAGTAATTTCCGGTGGTTGCAGTATTATATCCCCAGTTACCGGTCACTAGTGCGGTTTTGGTCTCGTCCCGTATCCTATCTTCCCGTGAAACTTCCAAGTACATGCTGCTATAACCCAAACTTTGCGTATTTTATTACTGCAGAAGGGGATTTAAAATTACTCTGAACAAGTTGTAAACAATCTGTTTTCCAGATACGTTTATCAGGGAGAAAGTATAAAATAAAATATGCTCTATAAGTATATATGTTTAGGTTCAACCATTCGTGTAAATATATTTTCCTCTGGAATCCGTAATATGTAAACAGTTTAGGCGTCATCTACTTCGATTATTGAGAACATAAGACTATAAGACTAAACATCAAAAATATATTCGGTGAATGCTCGGATGCGGACCGCGTGACAAAAATGTATGGCGGTATATGAAGACGTAAGGTTTCAATATGGTTTTATTACAAAGTTTCGTTATTTTCGTTATGATTCGACTGTTATAACTATTTTGGAGATTGTTTAAATATACAGAGTGTTTACGAACTTGAGAAACATTTTATATTTTAATTTTTCTCGGTTATAAAAGCACTTTCATTAGGTTTATTTTTTGGAAATCGTTTACTTTTAGCATCTCTCCCAAGTTCGTAAATACCCTGTATAGGTAGGTACAAAATAAATAGCTGTTATCGTGGAGCTGGTACGTTGTCGTTAAAGGTCTAGTCGTGTATAGTACAGCACGAACATTGATGGATTCAATGACTATACACGTCTAAAAATTACTAAAATAATATACTGGGTGCCTACGATATTACTAGCCAGTCTACAACTTCCTTGTAAAAAAATATATCGATTTAAAATTTTGGGAAGTTGTATGGTTGACAACGGTGCACAGTTTGATTGCATCAAGATCTGATTTCCATTTCCGGTTTAACCGGAAACAATATAAACTTTATTATTTTTAATGGATCACCCTATATATTATTAGACATTTAGATTGCCCAGAAAATTCTAGGTCCAAAACATGTAGCTTAACCTATATCTATCTTTGACAGTTTTCGAGAAAATGGCGATTGAAAATGTTATATCAATGATAAATTACTTCATTTTCACATAAAACAAATGAATGTAGGAACAAATATGTTACGGTTATTTAAGTTTTTTGGGGAGTTACATTTGATAAGGTCCGGATTTCATTTTACCGGAAGTACTACGAAAAGTGATTTTCAGGCTCAAATTACTTCGATTTTTTTAATGGAACACCCTGTATTGAACATTAAATTTACATTCTACTTACCTTTCTGGATATTTTTTGTTTCTACTGTCTCCCGCCTAAACCTAATACTTTATGAGGTATCGGCGACTGAATGTTCACTTGCACTGTCACAAAGGCTAAACAATAAAAAAATGATGTTTAAACAGAATTTTGATTCAGGAGGGCTGTGTAAAACAAAAGAACTATTTACCGATTTTCATATAGGTTTTGACAGTACTGTTGCATTATTTAAAAGTTTCTCTGGACAGTTGTCATTTAATTTTTGCGTTTTATTATTGATTTACCTTTTAGTAAGTGTTTGTATTATCTAGTTGTTAAAAATGCGCGAGATCGCCAGACCTTACACCATTGGATTTTTTTACTGGACCCATATCAAGGAAAAGTTGTATAAGATACAACCACATAACATAGAAGACCTTAGAAATAGAATTACGCAAGTGATAAACTCTATTACTTCAATCGAAATGGAAAGCTTTCTCCGGGAATTTAAAGAAAAAATTAATTCTTACCGAGGAAGTCAACGGTGTACATTTTAAACCTTTAAATTATAGTCATAAACTTAGGTTTAGGTAGGGGACAGAAGAAACAAAAAATATCCAGAAAGGTTAGTAGAATGTAAATTTAATGTTCAATACAGGGTGTTCCATTAAAAATATCGAGGTAATCTGACCCTGAAAATCACTTTTTGTAGTACTTCCGGTAAAGCCGGAAATGATTTTTTTATGACTTTATCAAATTTTACTCCCCAAAAAACTTAAATAACCGTAACAGATTTGTTTCTACATTCATTTGTTTTATGTGAAAATGAAGTAATTTATCATTGATATAACATTTTCAACCGCCATTTTATGAAAAACTGTCAAAGATAGGTATAGGGTATGCTACATGTTTTGGTTCTAGAATTTTCTGGGCAATCTAAATTTCTAATAAGATATAGGGTATTGAAAATAACAAAGTTTATACTGTTTCCGGTTAAACCGGAAATGGCAATCAGATCTTGAAGTAATCAAACTATGCATTGTTGTCAACCATACAACTTCCCAAAGTTTTAAATCGATATATTTTTTTACAAGGAAGTTATAGGCTGGCTAGTAATATCGTAGGCACCCGGTATATTATTTTATTCTATATAATTAATTATCAAAACCGTCACAAAATAACTAATAATTTCACATTTCCTTTAAACATATGCGCCAATTTAGCTTCGGTTATTTTATTCCGTTGTCGTGTTGCTGTTCTGATGATTTTTGGGATTTTGTAGATATCAGATGTTTGTTTGGTTCTTGGATTCTTTCAGTGTTAAATTTATATTGCTGATTAAATTTGTACAATAATTATTATTCGTAAAAAGTGCAGTACAGCATCATCTTTCAAGTTCCACATATTTTTGGGCAATTTCAATAATTTTTCTTTAACATGAAAATCATCATCAAAAAAATGCTTCGAACATACTCATCTTAAATTTAACATTTAATCAACATAATTTTTAATATTAAAATAATGCGTTTGGTAGCACTATTGCACCCAAAATTTGCAAATATCTCCAGTAGTTGGAAAACTAAATTATCGATATCTACTGGAATAATTTTTACTTTTTTATTATTGTTATTGGTACAACCCTTCGTTGCAAAGTGAACCATTGTTTATCACAATCACAAATGAACAAAATAATTAAAACAACGTATTTAAACTTATAAAATAATGTATGTAAACTTATAATATAATGTATTTTAAAGGTGTCAAATTTGAATATTTGAAATTTGTCACGGAATGACGTCAGCAGAGGGAGAGAGATAGGGGATCGCATGCGCCTTAGCATATCTTGTAGTCCTGGTATCATGATCTTTAAGTCTCCAGTCTATAAATCTTTGGTACGCAAGTTCATACCTTTCACGTGATTTTTCTGGTAGTAGATCGTTTTCAAAAAACTGTCAATCGGATGTGACACCGCGAACTAGATCTAACGACAATTGCGAGAGCATGTGTGTAATGTTAAGTGCAAATGTCCTCCCAAAGGACTCGCTTACTTAGTTTATGCATTGTACGTAATCTAGCATTTACTATAGTGGTCGTAGATAAAAGTTCTACAACATTTTAACATTGTAGCTAAGAGTAATATAAGCCTGATCAACACATACTTCCTTGTTGCCACAGATAACTAAAGATATCACAAAAAGCGGATAATGTAAAACAATGACATATGGTTTATGGCCATATCGTTTCTACTTAAAATATAGAAACTCGATTTATCACCTCGAATTTCCATTCACGATCATCTGTAAAGGTAGTCACATTTCCTTTCACATATGTATGAACTATGAGAAATGTTTAAATTTACAAATATTGTATATTGAAAAATGTGTGCCGTATGAAATTTAAAATCCTATGGGAGTTTCACCCCCTATCAAATGTTGGCACGATATTCTTGATTTATGACCGATGATTTACGACGAAGTTGTCCATTTGTTTCAAATTGTTTTCGTTTTAGCAAAACTGTTATCATATATATGTGATAAAACGGAACTGGTCAATGAAAAATGATACCGTTTGAATAATTGAAATGAATTTAACTAATTACACCCTATACCTATAATAGGTAAAAGTATAATGTCAGATAGAACAATAGAAAATACAAAAAATATTTTAACTTTTACGACTTGACATATAAATCTACTGAAAATTAATTTTCTTCTACTTATGAATATTATACTCTATAAGAAATAGGATACATTTATGCAAAAAAGTATTGGCAAAGACATGTATGGCAAAACTATGCCTGCCGGCTATCATAGCACTGCAAAATGACTACGTTTTTTTAAATCAGTACCTACTATGTTTATTTATAATTATTAATTAAATTGGACAAAGATCAATACAGCCATGATTTCAAAGCTACATATAGAAATATTTCTATTATCTCCAATTTAATATTTCCAGCAATAAAAACATCTACATTCTTGTCATATTCAACTGACACGAATATTATCATTAAAAACCTGTACGTCAGTTTTGCTTAACACAATGGATCCGGTAAATCAAACCATGCACACTGCATACCTACTTCATTGTTTGGATACAACATAGTATGACATAACAAATAGATAATTTAATATGCTTTACATATTAATCGAATATAAATGATGATATGCGGATTTCCAAATAATTTTTAGTTAGAACCATACTGTACTGTAATGGCATACTGCATTGACTGCAAAATGGCTGGCATATATTAATTTATTATGCAGTAAATTATGGAATATTTCGGTGACCAGTAAAATTAATCCAGTATTTACCTCAATAATTCCTTATGAATCATTCATATTCATCATTCTGAATTCTAATAGATCAATGTCCGACAACATACTCTTTTTTGAAATTGGAAACATACTCTTATCAATTTTAGTCACAGCTAAAATTGCTTGAGGCACAGCTGAAAGCAGCAATCATGCAAAGGCGGCAAGACCACTTTGAGCTAGAAATTTACTCAGAGAAAAGACATTATAGCGAACAAGCAAAACTTGTTCCTATGATATGGGATTAAAAACAACAAAAATTTCTTTCTATGATATGAGATTAAAATTCATATAAATTGGGAGTACCATAAATAATTGTAATTTGTATACTGTGAAAAGCCTAATATTTGTAGTAGTATTAATTAAATAAAGATTTTTATTAATATGTCTCATTAAAAACCCATTAAAAGTCATAAATCATTCAAATGTATTGCAAGTTGAGATAACAAAATAAAACCTAGTATAGTAAATAACTAATATATTGAGACAAAGGAAAACTTATGTGGAAATATATAGATAATTCAAGATTCAATGATACTTGGGTCTGTAGCAATTCATTACATAGAGAAATAAGCAAATATATGAAAAATAAAAGGAAGACACACTTACCAGTTATATATCTGGACATATACGGAAACGAATCCCTTAGAAGTTGTACAAGTTCTTTCACCTTCATTGAGGATCTTCAGAGTGATGTACGATTTGTTTTATTGATCACTTATACTTGAATTTAAAATATTAATACTTCATCATTTTCAGTGGCACTTTGTGACATTAGTTTCGAAGGAACTGAAATTCATAGAAAACACAAACCTGTGTTTTCTAACGAACATATTTTTTTAATTAATATAAATATATATAAATTTGGATTGCAACCGGCGCACTCGCCATTTCATCTGGTATATTTGTTGAGTTCTCCGGTGTATCAGTTCTATGGTGTATCTTCGGAATCCAAAATGCCAATAAAATGGGAAATGGGATAATATTTATTGTGAAAGATATCGCAAGCTTTCTAAGAGGTTCTAAGAGGTCTTTGTTTCCATCGTAGACTGGGATTGTTTCAATAATTAATCTTACTATACTACGTATAGTTGATTTCTGACATGGTGTGGTTAGTTATGTACTGTTGTTTATTACGAATAATAAATGAAATACAAATACTTGAGCTGTTTGGTTTTTCTATTGAATTGAAATGAAGTGAATTTTGTGTTCAATTTGTGAACACACAACAAAAATCTTTGAATCTGAAATAGTTATTAATGATCTCAAGTGATTTTAATACTTGATATTATCTTAAAAAAGATTTATCACGTTACTAAACCTAAGTTTCCTAAGACGATCTCAATTGATTTCGAATAGGAAAGCAATGTAATTATCTCACTCACTTTTGACTTGGCTCGCAGTTCAGGTCTCAATCTGCCTACTCCTGAACTTTTGTGTTAACCTTGTTACTGGGGTGTTGCGAGTATATTACGGGAATAAAGGATGAATTAAAAAAAATTATCTTGTAGTTGACTTCAGGACTTCGATCCCCAAGCGGAAAAATTGCCAGACGTCTTCTCACGGATGGATTTTAGAATTCTAGTTTCTGATACCAAGTAAATCGTTGAGACGAACACTGATCAATGGATTGATTGCTCTTGGTACCTGCCGACTGCGCCAATAATATTCTTAATTCACAAAAATTAGTTTTTTTTTAATTTAAAAATGGAATATTATGAATTTATTTGTTTCTACTACAATATTACGTGAGTGAAGACGAATGAGCAATTGAACAATTTTCATAGCGAGACATTCGTATTTATAGGGTTTTCTTATCTTATGCTGACTACGGTATTCCAAGGAATATAATGCCTGTATCGTGACGTCATGAATTTTTGTCGGTGGCCTGTCTTACGGAAGTCTTGCCTCAACATATTACACAAACTCGCAATGTCAAATTCCATCAAATCTATATCTTTCTTGAAATGAGTAATATATGGTTTCAGTTTTATATTAGTAGACAAGCAGGGGAGAGCAAAACTTTAGCAATAAATAATTTCATTATGTTACTGGTATTTCATGTTGTTACTACATTTTATAAGAGATTTCGTAGTCCAATGTAGCATCTGTTCACATCCATTAGTCCCCTGCATATTTTATATTTTCTGTTCCTAGCCTAATGCATTTTGTATCGTAAAATGATATTATTTCAATTAGGGTTGATGGGTTATGGCAGATTATATATACATATAAATGCAAGCTCTCTAATGACCTAACACGCAGCAGAGAAAGTGTGATATCATAACGACGTGTGCGCTATGTAGTAATTACTGGTTTACGAAAAAAGCTAAAAATATTTACCTTAGCAATAAGTCATTCGCTACTCGATTTTTTTCTAAAATCTATTATAGAATAAATGCGGTTTCAATCACGTAGCTATACTGTGTATTTTACTTGATACGTGTATAATATGTTTAAAATATCAGAACTTCAGCGTACTCAAATATTTCAAGTTTATAAAACCGGTGGCATCATTATAAATATTCTTCAACATATCCGTTTAAGGGAAACATGAAGATTGATTGATCCCCATAAAATCTATATTTATCTTTCCTGGAGCACCATAATTCAATCTGACGTGACAAATTGACATAATGTATAATAATAATACGTGAACGGGGTATTCAAATTAATTGTCTTCCGTTTATTTAACGACTAGCTTAGAGGAATCTATGATGAATGGCAAACCAACTGTTTTAACACCAATTTTTATAAATATTATTCATAAGACATTATGATATGTGTTATATACGTCTAATGATAATATATTTATTTTTAAATATTGTAAATCGAAGCTTATGCAGATATTTAATGGTTGGATAAAGTAACATTTGAGAGAGAGAGAGTTTATATATTTATGTTATTGTTATTCTTGTTTAGTTGAGCATGTCAGATCTTACCTCAAGGGAGGTTCAAAAGAAGTTAAATTTGTAATTAATTTATATTCATTATACCTATTCATAATGTATATTAATTTATATTGTAAGTAATTAATTATTATTGTTATCAATGAATTCAAAATGTTGCATTTCAGTATATAAAATAGTTACTCACATGTCTTAAATTAAAAATGTTTATATTAAATATTTAATTATAGATATATTATATTTTGTTTGTGGATTATAACTTATATGAAAATTACAAAATTTTCTGTTTACCAGGTTCTAGCTCTAGGTTATGAGTGAAACTATGAGCAAATGATTTTAGTTTTGACCAAGCAAGCAATTTCTGTATCAGTCCCTCTTTAAATGCTTCCTAATTCTATTGTATATATAATTCAATATTTTCTATCATATAGCTAAGAAAATAGTTGTTTTAATAGATTCTACAAGTTTAACATCTCCTAGATAAATGTAAGCCTAATGTTTTTATATATCAATATGTTCAAAGAGAACAAATATAAATAGGTTAGTAGGTTAAGAGTAGGTTAGTGTTTTCTATGAATGAGAATTCTGTCAAAATTAATGTGACGTAGAAGTATCACTATGGGCTATGAGCATAGTAGGTATTAATGATGGCACATTATAGTATAAATGACCAATTAAGTAAATCGTACATCATCCCGATGAGCCTCAATAAAGGAAAGAAAGAGCTTATACAATTTCTAGATGATTCGTTTCCATGTGTATGTCCTGATAGGCGACTGGTAAGTCTTTTTCATTTGACTATTTTTCTATGTAGGATATTGATTATATCTTTATGTAATGAATTACTACAAACCCATGCGGTATATCCGTGGTTACATATAACAATGCAACAGAGTTCAGCCATAGCGTTCAAGGAGAGAACAGCTCCGCTAATAATTTTTATAAAATTTTGTTAAATTTAATAGTTTAACCTGTGGAAGACTTTGGTAAGCAATATAAGGAAACGGAAGGCAAATTATAAGAAGTTCCAAGTATAAAGAAGCAGTAAGAGTGCAGAATTTGACGATTCACAGTTTGAGGGTAAAGATATACAACAGATTTCCAGTAATCGTAGCAGTTTTTCTGAGGAAGCACGGCCAGTAGTAGCAGCGTTCCAGAGATAGTACGACGGCGTCCGGTAGATGACACCACGAGAGCCCAGCATCAGCTGTTTAAAAACCAGTGGAAACTAGTGCTTTTGCATCGCAAATTAAAAGGATTAACATGAAACTTATAAGGTAACAACCATCTCAAACATTGCTAGTGTTAATTATATTGTACTAGAGGCTTAGTACCATGTATTAGAATAAGTTATACTACGTAGGTTTGCGTAGGGTATTTATAAGTTTCAGAATTTGTTTATTTATTTGCATGAGCCTCTAACAATAAAAATAGTCATATTTAAATTACTTCTTCTCTCGTATTGTTATTTTGAAACTTTTCAGGAAACAATTTAAATCCTATAATTTGAGACAATTTAAAATTCAATTGATTTAACAAAATATGATAGTATCACAGATTTATTCACTATGTGGAAAATAAGTTCAGTTTTAATAATTCTAATCTTGCAAAATATTTACATAGACCTAATTGGACCCCCCTTAATGACGATGGGTACTCGTGTTCTCAGTGATCCTTATCAAATTATAAATTAGTGTTCATAGAACTGGCGCCCATAGGAAGGATTCAATAGGGAAGAAATAGTGTAAGTATCCTGAAAGC
>CAXKVY010003720.1:0-25362 GCA_964058915.1 Tetropium fuscum | reverse complement strand
GTATTAAGCTGTTAAAGTTATAAGGAGCTGTGAGAAGGTGATTATAGGTACGAGTTTGGAGAAGTACTGAGACGGATCCGAGGATTCATGGGCGAGGGTTCATAGATAAGGATTCATAGCGGAAGATTCATAGCTGAGGATTCATAGTGGCATCTTAATTAAATCAACTGTCAAAAAAGTAAAGGTACCTTATTTATAATTTTATGCATATTAGTCATGACTAAACAAATTTAAATATATATCAAAGATCTTACAATTTATTGAAAACTTTTGGACATAACCATAAAATTTAACAGAACTGTCAGATATGTCAAATTCTAAAATTTAGGTTAAGGATAGAGTGATCATAGGGACTCGTATTTTAAATATCATTTTCTTTTTATTATCATACAAGAATAAACTTAATTGATTATGTAACCATAATTATTCGTAACCATCTAATTTATTCAAATAAAAGTGTTAAATTTAGAATTTGTAATCTTTCTTTGTGTATGGAGTGATTTTCTCTCATTTTGCTTCTGGAGCCCACTACTTATAGGAGAACGTAGGTATTTTGAAATCACGAACATAGCCGGAGCATAAGGGGTATAAAAAAGTATATTTCGTATACAATTTTCTATAATATTTTCAAAATAAAAAATTATCATTATAATATATATATATATATATATATATATATATATATATATATATATATATATATATATATATATATAATATATATATATATATATATATATATATATATATATATATATATATATATATATATATATATATATATATATATATATATATATATATATATATATATATATATATATATATATATATATATATATATATATATATATATATATATATATATATATATATATATATATATATATATATATATATATATATATATATATATATTAGGCATTTTAGGCAAACAAAAACTTTTTTAAATAGAATTAATTTAAAAACAAAAAAAAATGGGACTATAATTTTTGACCACCAATGCAAGAAACCCGTTTAAAACGACAAGACATATTATATATATATATATATATATATATATATATATATATATATATATATATATATATATATATATATATATATATATATATATATATATATATATATATATATATATATATATATATAATATATATTTCTATTTCACTAGAAGGATCACTTGAGACATCAGCACTCTTTAGTCCTAGAGGGGGTCCAATTAGGTCTATGAAAAATTTATCTGCAAGATTATTTTTTAAAATGAATTTATTTTTCAAAATACTGAATTTTACGGTATTGTAATATTTTATTAAATAATTAAATTTTAGAGAAGCTCAAATGTAGTAGTCTTACATTGTTTCCTGAATTTTTTTAAGGAACAAGAAAGAAGTAATTGATTGGATACGGCTACGCTTATTGTCATATATGGATAATAAAATAAACAAATCTTGAAACCTTATTTCTACCCTAAGACAAACCTACGCAACTTATAGCTATAACATAGGACCAAGTCCTCTGTCACAATGATTCTTAAAACAAGCAAAATTTGAAATTGTTTATTACCTTTAAAATTATGTTAATCCTTTCTGTCACCACGCACAAAAACTTTTCTTAATATCACTGGTAGGTACACGAACTAACAAATGCTGCTGGGCTTTGGTGGTGGTGTCCTCTATCAGGATATCGCCGTGCTGCCTCTGGAATGCTGCTTTCGCCGCTGTAACTATGTTTTGGGATTTATTCACCCTCAAGCCTTTAACTTACTGCTTCTGTATTTGCAATCTTCTTATCACTTTAATTTATTGTGAAAATTATTTCCTTTTTTCTTTATATTACATGCAAATCGCTTCTAGGGCTGGGACGCTACCAAGCCTTCCACTTCTTACTTGCTAAATAAATGAAAACATTTATTTTTGCAGTTATTTCTTCCATAACCTTTACAGTTTTCTTGCTTATTTAGCACAAATTTAATAATATTATTTTAGATTTACTATTAATTTATAACAAATTTTACGAAATTTAGGACCGTGGCTGTTGCCTCATCGAACGCCTTAGCTCGACTCTTTTTTGTTGTTGATTGTTACTACGGATGTGCCATATGAAAAATATTTGCACTTCTAAATTATGAAGTTATGATCTGGCCAATCAGATTTCTTCATAATATATAATTTACTTAATTTTACTTAAAACTCTTATAATTTGATTTTCAATTTATATAAGTTCGAATTATAAACACTACTATACAATCAGATTCACTTTCTGTTGTATAACTTCAATTTATGTGTAAGACGTTGCCTCGACGTTTTTATTCTGGTTCGTAGCTAGAAATCTGGAACATTATTTTTACGGTGATGCTTTCGTATTAATCTTTGAATCTAGACTTATTGTGACTTGTCTATTGTAATTATGCTTGAATCAGATTTTTGCGCCGATTAATAACAATCCTTTTAAAAGCGTATAGCTCATAGCACGTGAACGATATAAAGTTGACCTAGTTTCTTTTTGTTTATCCAATAAAATTTGAAGCTTCTTTCAAATAAAGCAGTTTTGCGAGGAGAGGGAGTAAGACGATGTCTATTTGTCTATATCTAATATTGATATTATAAATATCTGTTCGAAAAGATATTTCATTATGTAAATACGTAGGCTGCTTACTTGTTATTATTTTATGAAATAAAGAGAGACCTTACGTCGGTTCGTCATGTTAAGCCATTTCTGATCTTTTAATTTATGGGAGATATGATTGTACCTCTTAATGTCAAAAATTAATCTAATACATGTGTTTTGTACGACGACGTTACAGCGCCACAGTTTAAAAAAATTTATTGTTTTAATTCTCAAAATTCTGAGAAAAAATCTTAAAATTTTGAGATATTTTTTCAGAATAAATGTCCAAATGTAGGAGGAAATGTAGGACATGTTCCAAATGTAGGAGGAACAGCTCTGTGCCTCTGTGATGACAAGTGACAAACATGGAAACAAGTATCAACACCACAAGCAACAAGCAAGTAAAACTAACACTAAATAATATTAGTTTTAATTTTTCAGATAGGTATTAGGTATCAATCGCCAAACAGATGAAGAACCAACGAACTATTTAGGAAAGAGAACAATTGTATGCATATTGCACCGACTGGACATAAGACCATTTCTCACTTTGATTAGCTAGGTATAGTCTGCCTCACGAAAGCTGAACAACGGAAATAATGAGAGTTATCTATTAATAAATTAGGTACAAAGCATCCTATATTATTTTTGAACCATAGTTACTTACACAAAGAAGCCAAATTTCTATTGTGTTCTGAGCTCGATAAAAGCTTCTGTTGCATATTTTATCGCCCAGAGGGAAGAGTGATTTTACTTACAAGAAGTAAGTCATTCGTCTTTATTCAACTTTAGTGAGGTAGACTATATACAGCAAGAGCAAACTTTGGCATTGGGATACATTTTCCTTAATATGTCTCCGCAATATAAAATAACTAATTATTTTCTGGAAACTTTATCTTATTTATTAACCATGAAGAACTACTTAAGACTGCGAAAACATTTAACTAAGTCGCTATTAATCTTTGTTTAAGCAAAAATATTTAACATTGCGGGAGAACATTTACGCATATACTTTTTATTAATAGCAACAAAGAAAATTTGATAAGAAGGTATATTTTTTTTCTAAGGGTGTGGAATACACCCTTAGAAAAAAAATCTTTCTGTATAGCCGGCTTTTATCTGGCTTCTACTGCGGCCGCTATGTTCCGTGTTTAACATGACTGGACGGCGTAAAAGCTTATTAAGTCTCTATGAAATTCTGTTTACTATATATAAATATTCAGGAAATTCAATTTTAAATCTGGAAAGTCTAGGGATATACCAAATAATCCAAAAAGCCTTTGTAGCTTTCTTACAATAGGCCATAAAGGGGATTTTGTTTAAAATTATTGCTATTTATTTATTTTACTGTAAGTACTAGAATTGTAGAATTGTTGTCCTTAGGAAAATATTCATGGTTTTTTGCATTTATCTGTAACGTGAAACTCTCATTTTACATTTATCTTATTGAACATAATATGTTTTAGAATTTTGCGTCGTTATTCACGAGATTTTGACTATCGCATATTTATTTTCAAGAGAGTGGATGTCAAGCAAATCTAAAGATGGATGTTTCTGTACAGTTTACGACAGATCATACAGAGTTGTATTCAGGCGCGTGTAGTTGCGATTCAGCACCCCGAAATCCGATCATGCTCTGTGTACTCGAAGAAATATTTTATAAAAGATATATGTACAATGTGCGAAAAGACCTTGCGGAAGCAAATCCGGAGGGCTCACTTACATTCGTAATTGCAAAAAAGAATAAAAAAAAATCAACCAGAAAGGGAATTTCTGAATTAATTAAAACGGCACATTTCCAGACAATTATTTGGTACAAAGCTCTCAATACGTGCCAATGAAATGCTTCCTCGGTACGTGGCAAATTCGTTATATCCGATTTACAGGTATGAAATAGATGTGCGTAAAATTTATTTAAATCGGCGGTATTACATGGCATATCATCCCAAATTATGAACAAATATCTGGCCGCGTTTTCTTTTCATTTTGATAATCCAAAAGTGCCTTTATATTTATGTCGTGTCTGTAAGTCAAACATTTTTTAAAGCTTTAGTTTTACCTTTTTCAAATATAGTTTAAAAATTTCCCTAGACTTTAGCCTATCTCCTTTAAGCCTGTGGTTTTGCAATGAAAATTATGTAATTTTAACAATAAAAATGCATATTTTCATTGCAAAACCACAGCATATGCTTTTAAGAAAATTTGGGACCAAAAACTTATATATATATACTTATATATACATATATATATATATATATATATATATATATATATATATATATATATATATATATATATATATATATATATATATATATATATATATATATATATATATATATATATATATATATATATATATATATATATATATATATATGTATATATATATATATATATATATATATATATATATATATATATATATATATATATATATATATATATATATACATATATATATATATATATATATATATATATATATATATATATATATATATATATATATATATATATATATATATATATATATATATATATATATATATATATATTATAATCATCACTATTATAATAATGTGTTATAATTTGCTTATCAGATCTTATGTAACGTTTTAATTATATATAGGTACTTAACCAAAATTAATGCATCTATTTTGCTACAATAGAGACGATCTGTGTTATTGACCTAAATTTAGGAAACTTAAAATAATCTCATAAGTTTTGTTTCTGCCTCTTGCCTCAATTCCATGTTCCACATATACCTCCCCCCTATCGCCCCGTTACAGACAAAAACCTTATTACATCCAATTCTTTCTGCATTGCTTCAGCTTCATTTGTTACATGTATCGCTTTTTCCTCTTTATAGATACCATAAAACGCTTTTCGTACGTGTTCGTTCCAACAGTAATAATTTATCATCATCAGTCAGTGCCACATTCACCTGAATGTACCAGTATGTTTCCCCTCTCGTTCCATCTCTTCCGACTCATTTAATCTCATTTAATTCAAATAATCTAATCTACAACCGCACACGCACAGTTAGAAGTCAGAAGTAGTCTGATTGGGAAAACGTTTCATTTATTTCGTTAATAAATTAGTTATTTATACGGCTATAAACCATTAATGTATTCGGAACGAGTTTATTACTATACACCTTATATGAGCTGTAGGTATATTTTTCATTTTAGTATCCGTGGTTTGGTCCGATGTAAATCAACATATATTAATAAAAATAATAATGATAAATCTTTATTAAACCTGATATTACAACAAGACACGATACAAGGGTTTATATGATAATATACACACAATGACATGACAGATATATGAAAGTAATGAACAATATTTAAGTCAGAGCAAAGGAAAAAAAAAGAAAATCTCCCATCAAATACATAAATTAAATATGATGGAATATTCTTTCCAAATCAAATCTAGCAGTTATAATTAAAACAAAATATAAATATTGAATAATTATCAAAAACATGAATACTAAATATGAATACTAAATATTATACAGCAGAAAAATCCACACTGCGGCTTCATATATTATTAGTTATCCTGAAATTTTCATGCTTTACATATTTTTTAAAGGACTGTAATGAGGTGCATGATTTTGTATGATATGGTAACAATTAAATAAATTCAACGCGTGGTACAAAAAACAGTTTTTATCATATAACGTATCAAAAGGTACAGAACGAAGTTATATTTTTGCCGTGTGTCATGAATAGAAGCTAAAATATTGAATTAGTTTTATATTAAATTTAGTATATTATATATAGTTAAGTAGCATTAGGGTTTTGTAAGATTGAACGATGCCGATGTTTGAAATGAAAGTGAGCTTTTTGGTGGTTTGATATTTTGATATACACACACACGTATATATATGTATATATATATATATATATATATATATATATATATATATATATATATATATATATATATATATATATATATATATATATATATATATATATACGATATTATACCTAGCTTGTTATAGGTTATAGCTAAAGCTGCCTTCGCCACTATAGCATCCTCTTTTTCACAGAAGTCGGTTCTTTAGGGTACAACAGCAGAAAATATACATTCACAACAAAGACAATACATACAACATACCCAAATTTAACAAATTTTATTTATAACCTTTTAATAAATCAATTACTTACTTTCAATTAGAGAATTATATACTATTATATATGCAACCAATTACACACATTTGTGTAATGGAAATTTTTGGTTGTATATTACTTATATTTAAAAATATTGCCTAATGAATGTATATATAAAACTCTGCAGTATATCCATCTACCTATCTTCTTATTAACGATTCTGGATCGTATCTAAGCCTCAAACCTTAAGTTTGTGTGTAGGGTAGATTCCTATATGTTTAAAGAAAGAAATAATTGCACGGAAATGCTTTAAAACTAAATTACTTGTTAAAGTCGATATTATTGAACTATTTAGATTACTAATATCTTACCTAAGATTAAATGGAATACAAGTATTATTTGCGTGCTTATTTATATGTTTTCAAAGATTTTCTCTATATTTGGAATTCAATATTGCTAAGTATACGTATTATTCATTGATTAGCTAGCTTTTTATTTCTGATCAGATATATTGTACGGTATACCTTTTTATCGTTGCGATTTTATTGTAGGTCTTGATTCCTCGCTGGGGTAAACTAAGGACTGCTTGCACATTATCTCTTTGAATTCTTGATGTCTGCTGAAAAGTTGTTACGGCGATCTGGAACCTCGTCGCCTCGCTGCACATGTATCAAGTCCTCGTAGATGTTCTTGTGAGTAGATATATCTTTTTTTCTTATTTAATCTACTTTTTACGATGAAAAACTGAGGAATACCAATTTACATTCTGCTTTCTTGAAACCAATTTGTTGCTTATCAATCAATATGCACTTAAGAAGTTTTGATTTATGCACTTTCACTTTGTTTTTAAAATATCTATATCACATTTTAATTATTATAAATACTTAATATTATTGTTACATTAAAATGCTTCTTGAATTTGTATATATATATATATATATATATATATATATATATATATATATATATATATATATATATATATATGTATATATATATATATCTTCTATTTGTTTAAGGTATATATAGGTATATTAAGGTACATATTTTTGCATTGTGAGGTGGCCTTACATGTGACATAAGCTGTCATTTGAAATTACCATTTTGACATTTTTGTACTTTAAATAAATATTCTAACTTTAGTCCCACTCGCTTTGTAATCTAATGTATTAGTTGTGTAATTTGCTTCATTTAATTTGTAATTACTATGTCAAGTTTGAATACGTTATATGTAGTCAGACGTAGACGCTCAATGTTTGATTGAATCTTGGGTTAAATAATATTTTGATCGAATTCTTACCGATAAATGTCAAAATTGTTATATTTAATGATTAATTTTGGTTATATGTTGGTTTCTAACTGTTATTGAATATCTTTACGTATTACATATATTTGCTAACTACATGGAGTTTTTACCAATATCATGCAATAACATGTTTATTTAATGTAAGTTATGATGTGTATATAGAACTTACATGTTCGATCTCTCGCTACAATTTTATTTTCGTTTTATGTAAATACTATTTTAATATTATTTTCTGGGGTAATGTTTGGCTGTTTAACTATTCATTTATTATATATTATCATTACTGAATATACGAATTTACTAATATCGGAAAGCATCAATCCAATGACACGTCTAACTGCTGCAAAAATGACCTCAGTAATAATTTTTTATTTTACTGTCGACCTTTTATGCCGCCTGGGATTTTATGACATTTACTTAATAGAAGACACCTTATCTTATTTCTATGTTATAATAAGGAAAAGTAGATATTCCACTTGGTACGGTCTTTTTGGCGACACACATGTGTTTTCTATTTACGTTTTGAACTTCAGCTGTAATATCGTAATATCGGTTTTCTACTGGAGAACAACACAAAACAAGATAAATTACCAACACTTGCTGTGGACCTTCTAAAAATTTAAAACGAAATACAAACGCATTTTTGGATCTATGTTATACTTCCCTACAAAAATACAGGCCTGGACTTTAACATTTTGTTACAGTAATAATGGATTCATATTCTAAAACCTGGTTTAAATTAAATAAGTCACATTTGTCATACATATATTTAGTTGAATCTGTTTTTGCAAACCCATTTAAACTTCAAATTACTTTATTTTGTATCACTTGAATAAAACTTAGTTTATTCTTTAGTTTAATCGATTTTATATTTTGTTTAATATGTTTAATATATGTTTAATGATAGTTTACTCCAATTTACTCAAATCCATTCTATTGAGCAAGTTATCTACATTTCTAGCAAAATAAAATATACAAGTATAATCAGCGTAAAGTTATATATCACCTTCAAAAATAACGTAAGTAATGTCATTAGTATATATTTGAAATATGAGAGATCCTAAAATCGATCCCTGTGGCATACCATAATTTATATTATCTATACTGCTTTTTGATTCATTTATCTGTATACATTGTTTACGATCGGAAAGATAAGAAACGAACAAATTTAAAACCGTCCCTCTCACTCCTACCTTCTCTAATTTATTTATTAGCGTAGCAATATTAACTGTATCAAATGCTTTGTGTAGATCTACAAGTGCAGCAGTACAAAAGTGCAGCCTTTGTCTATATATTGTTGTATATTATTTGTAATAATATCCAAGACAAGAATTCGACTTTTTTTTCTTTCTAAAACCATCTGAAATTCTCTAAGAAACTTCGTTTTCTCGAGATAACTCAAAAGTCTATTTTACATTATTATTTGAAATTTTTTGAAACAGCCAGAAATATTGATATTGGCCGAAAGTTGGATTGGTTAATAGTTATTCCCTTTACCTGATGATTTATATAAAGGTGTAATTTTAGCCACTTTCAAAGCATTTGGAAATTCATTAGTTCCAAAAGACATATTAATTAGATCGGTCAACATTTCTATAATAATTACCGTTGATCTTGCAATAACTTGAGATGCATATCAATCTGTAAAATTAATTCAGAAAATATTACACAAACATTAATTAATTATTAATTAACTAACTGAAATAGCTTTAGCACTTTACCTTGCCCGCTATTTAATTAAACTGCTAATTACTCGTAGTATACTGAAAACATTGTTTCCTGTGTTTAGTTTTAAAGTAAACCGCAACAGAAAATTGTTTTTATGACGGGATGCCGTACCATGATGAATGGAATAGTTTCACTGTTTCATTATTCAAATAGACTATATATGGGAAAAAATAAGAGTTAGAAGTTTGTTCCATTGTAGTAGTCGTAATGAACTACAATACGCATATAAATTTTCAACATATATGTGTATTGTGTAGTGTATCCACCTATGAACATTGAACATTTTCCGCATCCGAATTTTAGTTCGTGAATTAGTATTGAAAGTTGTCTTCAAAACTAAGGAGTTTAATGTGCAATGTCCAGGATTATTGCAATATGTCCAAAAGAACAATGGAATGGATTTTGGATTTGTTTTCATATAACTGTTTTACTACTTGATCAATTTATGTTATATAATCAGCACTTTTAGACTGGCTTGGAGGTTGAAATATTTATCAGTTTGAATACAGTTTAAAAAGTTTAGAGAGTCAATAATTCATTATAAATATGTAGATATAATAAATAATTCATTATAAAGATGTAGATATAATATTGCATGATAAAACATTAAAACAAAGGCTTAAAGATGTTATAAAGTATGAAAGTCTCAGATCATTATAATCATTATTCAAAAAATCATCGAAAATAGGATAAAAATACGCGATCTGATCTCGAGAACGGTCCTTTTTACACAAAAAACCTATAGATCCTTTCTGTTGTAAATTAAAATACTTGACTTTTCTATGCGAAAATTTTGTCTAGCATCAATATTTTCCGAGTTATTTGCACAATGCACAAATTTACCTATTTTCACCTTTATCCCCCTAACCGTTCAGACTAAATTTCATCTATTATCAAACTTAGAGACGATTTAATTATCTACATTTAAACTTTTTTCTCTACTAGTGTTCCATGATTATTTATCAGCCAACTTACCTCCATAAAAAAGTAAATCGACTGAAAAAATCGCCATCTTTCTTCACAATTATTTAAATATTATATTTTCCGATTTTGGTAATTCTTCTTAGATTCAATTAAATAATAATCTAATTAAGGGTCAGAAAAGAAAGGAAATTAATAATTAAAATTGTTCCACCCATTTATTAATTTCCCATTAAGAATTTCCACCCATTAAGAAACACGTTTATTATAATTTCAGAGGCATCTGTGGGATCGTATTCATCTTAGTCGATGGCATCAATAATATTAGGTATATTAGAACAAGAATTTTCGTTGCAGTTAAAACAAATAACTAATCAGTATAAGTCAGCTTCGCTGCACTCACAAGCTTTTCCACAACTTTTTTTGCGTTTGCAGGAAATTAATCTAATTGAGTAAATTGAGAAATTGAGTAAATCGTCTGGTTCTGGATTTATTGTCATTCTGATCAGCTCTTATCCATGAGGGGTAACGTTGCCAGCCCCACTCTTTTGGTTCCAGATGATTTCACGCCAATATCGAACTTAATAGTAACACCGCGAGGAATGAAAATACGCAGCATTTGAATTGCTGTGGATACACCATATTTGCGCCGCACACCGTTTTTGCTCAGCTGCGGGCAATGGAATTGATATTATTAGTAGAGAAAAAAGTTTCAAACACAAGACGTAGATAAATAATGAAATGATCTAGAAGAGAGCAAAATTCAAGAAAAGTGAACGGTTAGGGATATAAAGGCGAAAAAAGACGCGATGTATTTAGAAAGAAATAAGGAAAATTTTGATGCTATAAAAAAAGTTTCGTATAAAAAATTTAAGACTTTTAATTCAGCAGAGAAAAGGTCTCCTGTATTCACAAAGAAAAGGTTATCGTTTTTTGTATAAAATGCACCGTGCGCGTGATGCGTTCCCGTTTTTTTGCGCTAGTGGCACCACCAACATTCGGAACTATGCTCTGAATATACCCCTCTAACAAATAATAGCAGACCCCAAATTGTATAATTTAATGTAGATTTTCCTTTTTTTGCGATATTTTGACTTAACCTGATCAAATGGCAGTTTTTCGGTAACATGAATCCGGCAGAAGGTTTCTCAACGGAATTATTCACAACTGTTGGTTTTCACAAAAGTTGGTAAAAATTGCTTTTTAAAAATTTTCGACTGATGATCGCAAACTGATAAATCGGTCTAATTTAGAAGTTAGAGAGTCCATCGACGCAGCATGCTCTTTAACTTTGAGTACAGTGATATTTTCCGTACGAGGGGCCGTTTGCAGTATATGAGTGGAAAACCTGTTTTTTACGTTTTTCGGCCTGAGCTCGTACTGCTACGCGGCAGCAAACTTCAGATTCGTGATCAGCACCCCAGAACATATACTTTTCACTGAGAAAACTTCCGGAATTATGTTACGAAACGGGCACTTTTGAACACTATTTGATCAGGCTAACTGGGCTATAGGTACTTGAACATCATTTTTTTTATTTAAAATTGTCATATAAACTTGACATCTAGAATATCTACCTAAAAAGTTTATAATGATGGTAAATTATTATTACACATATTATCATAAATATTATTACATATAATTTTCAAAATTTGCTTCGATCACCTTAAAATTCCCCAATATTTATAGAGCTGTGAAACTGTCGAAATTGTGTTGCTTTGTATCGGGTATCTAGCGTTTTAAGAGAAGTTTTATTGGTTTTTATCTCACAAGCAAATTCCAGTTTTTAACCAGGCAAATTTTATCATGTGCATAGCGTTAAAAAACACTTTTTTTTTGTTGTCTTATGTGTCTGCTCTAAAACCATATTTTTTTCAGCAATAGAAAAAATGTTTTAGTAAAATGTTTAATTTTCAAAATAAAATAGAAAAAGATCTCAATATTTTATAATCAAAAGGACACATCAAAATTAATATATTTTTTCTACGAACGTCATTGAAAGTATAATGTTTAACGTATTCTCACTATATGTATGCAAACAACGAATCTCCACGAAAAAATGCCTTATTCGCTATGAAAAAAATTCGTCCATAGCTTAAGCTTTCTACTTATTACCAGCCTTATTATTATTTCGAATATGCGTTAATTAGAACGGCTTCTGCGCGTTAAAAAGTAAATAACGGCTTCTATTGGTACTACAGTGAACATTTTTTTAAAAATTAACAAACCTACAGTCCTTAGTTACAGGTTTTTCTTTAAAAACAATTATATTTGTTTATGAAAAAATTAGAAAGTTGTCAAGCTCTAAGATAGTTATTACTAAGGCAATTAAAATCGACTAATCGATTAGTCGACTAGTCGATATTCGCGGTTTTTGCAATTCTAGTAAGCGACTAGTCGATTAACCGATTAGTTGATTAGTCCACTAGTCGATTAGTTGACTTGTCGACTAGTCGATTAGTTGATCGCGGATTGGTAAATAATCGATTAGTCGATTAGCCGACTAATCGATTCGTGGTAACAATTGGATTAAATCACTTAGTTCGATTCCTGGTTCTCTGAATAATTTTGGTAACTGATTAATGGAACTTATTGATTGTATTTTGAATTTTGAGTTTACTTTACATGCATGTAAAATTGTATTGATTAGTCGACTAACCGACTAATCGAATAGTTCTGATTAGTCGATTAATCGGTTTAGTCGACTATCGACTATTTTGCTATTCGATTAATCGACTATTTCATTTCCCTAAAATTCCGAGCCTTAGTTATTACCTATGGACTGCAAATTTTCACCAAGATCGGTACGCTGTGAGAGGCGAATTTAAACTTAACAATTTTGCAATAAGTCACTATATTACATTTTTTCAATCGGACACAACGTATTTCGTTAAGCATTTTAATTACTATGTAGAACTCTAATTTCCATGAATTCAGAAAATGTTTTCCTATATTTAATCGTATTTTTGTTTTTTCCCATTTTTTAACTTATCGCGGCCCAAAATATCGCGGCTAAATTTTTTTTACAATTTTTCAAAATACTAATTCTTATGTGAATCATCCGGTGAACAACTTTTGTTCTATAAAATCATTACGTTTTCCATTATTGGCATTATTGAGAGAAAAGTGAAATAAGTGTCGTTTTCAATATTATTTTGCAAGAAAAGCCATGACCATGACTTTTTTAATGGCTTACTATAAGTATATATGTTAAAATCTTACATTCAAGCCCTACAGGTTCTGTCCAAAGTCCAAATACACTTTTTTTTTCTCTTGACTCCTATATGGTCAATAATTAACAATATTGTTAATTCAGACATATCGAGCCGCTATGAAAATGTCGCTCTATATAATAAGCTAAAAAGTCTGTATAAAATGTTCCCAATTCGTGCTTTACCTCAGGGTTTATAGCGCCGTTTAAAACATTAATTATGGGGAATATATACTGTTCACAGTATGTACTATAAAACAATAAAGTAATTTTACGTGGAACGATACGACACAAGACGTAAAAACACGGTCATAAAAAATCAAGTTTATTAACGTTGCAGTTTATTTGTAGTTTAGTGCAAGATTAATGGCTATTATTAAAATTTTACGTTCACGCGGCTAATTAAAACAATATCCCTAGAACATAGTTCGGTAGCATCAGTTCTAGTAGTTTAGTATCTATCTTCTAAACGGTTATTTAAATAACTAAATCTCTCCCAAGGCTATATCCCAAAAAGATGAGTTTTGATCTACAAAATCTACTAAATGATAAAACGAAAAACTTCTGACATACTTTGTTGGACGCACCCTTTCAGTTACTATGCAGCGGAAATAGTCTTGACTACTGGAGAATGTTTCCCGAAGTCTCGAAGTTTAGAGTGGTAGTGTCCCGAAAATACCGACTGGCAGTTCAGTGACAAGCATTTTGGGAACATACGCGAAATAGACCAATATTTTCCGAGATATTAAAAAAAAATCACATATCTTTCACAGGTATCTTGGGTATTGAAAATAGCAGAAGCAACTATAATGCTCTTTAAGTCCAATTTTAATTACTTGTGGCTAGTATGATAAGTATTTTCCATATTTGCAGTCGGTATCATTAGTGATTAGTGATAGAATAAAATAAATAAAGACTGTTATCAAATGTAATAACACGACATCAGTATTATAATTTTGAGATATGCTAATGTGAATATTCAATTGCCATGCTTTTGTGCCGCTTTATCGTGTAATTGAATTTTACTATTACCATATATGAAATGTAGCGTGAAATAGATGAATGAACATAAATAATATTTTAATTTTTCTCCTTGTTTTCTATTATTATTATTGATCATTTAAAAAACAGGTATACACGATTTTTAATCTATGCTACAGATACAGACGTTTCTGTATTATCAATGTACTACTCCCTTTATTATAGTGACATAGAAATATGTATGCAAAATAATCCGGTAAGTTTGTACCATGTCATATGATAATTCAATCACTAGCCAATACCTATCACAAGAATGTTAAAGACTTAGGTGCTATGTTATTATAATAATATTAGCAGTACCTATATTGCCTAAGTGGGTTTGATTCGGCGAGTTTCCCATCCCGAAGGGGCAAAAGTAAAGCTCCAAAAATTTCAATTTCTAATGCATATTTAGATCTGATTAACTTTGGATCTCTAAGGATTAACGAGTAACAAATATTGTAAACTCTATGGACAAGCTGTAGAGCATTTTTTTAAAAATTTGTAGGGCCGGCCAAATTTTATGGGAAATATGGACGAATTACGAGCTTACGAAATAAATTTCTCTTTTTATATCTTTTTCCCATAGGAATTAATTAAGGGCCGCGATAGCTGTCCTTCCTTTACTTATTATTTCCTGAATTTTGTCATTACTTGTTCCCTGTTTGTTTAAGATGACCCCCAAATATTTGCCGCAGTCATGATAACAAAGTTCTAAATTGGCTCTTCAAAAAATTTAAATTTAATCGGACTTAAACCAAGGGAGATATAGGGTGATAAGTAAAAATTAAAAAATTTCCATAAAATTTGAGATTTTTTATAAAATAAAATTTCCTTTGACCAGTTTTAATCTTAGCACCCATACTAATATTTTTCTGGGCCATCTGTTTTCCGGCATCCTTCTTGTATGACCACACCAAATCAGTCGTTTCCGTTCAGCTTCGTCTGCAATATATCTCTCTATATTTATTCATATTCCCTCTAATGACCTAGTTTCTAATTCTTTCAAGTCTCGATGTTCTGCAGCCTCATCTTAAGTAATCCATCTCTATATCCAGAAGTTTTCTCTCATTTAATTTACTTAACTTAACTTAACTTAATGGTAACTTCCGCACCATATGTTGTGATGCTTTGGACAATAGTCTTGTAAATGCGCTTTTTCGTTTCTCATCTTTTTCCCATAGGAATGATAGGAATTAAGAGCCCCGACAGCTTTCCTTCCTTTACTTATTCTTTCCTGAATTTCATCATTACTTGTTCCCTGTTTGTTTAAAATGACCCCTAAGTATTTGCATCTTTCCACACCTTTAACGTTCCCCTTTTCCAAAGGTAGGTCACTACATTCATCATTGCCTACTATCAGGTATTCACACTTCAAATTCACTGTAAGACCAGCGCGTTCGTATTCCTCATTGCGCTTTCTAGTCATGTAGCTCAGATCTTGCTCATCTTCCGCTATCACAACTTGGTCATCTGCAAAAAATCTGCGTTATTTGTTTTTTAGTATCGCTGAGTAGCTTGGATTAGTGACGATCTTACGTTAAGCTTTTGCATTTCTACTCACAGTTGTGATACGGGAACGCTATCATAGGCTTTTTCTAGGTCTATCAGAGCTATGTGTGTTTCTCTATTTCGCCGCACCCTCTTTTCCATTGTTATTTTAAGTGTGAACAAATTGTCGATGGTTGATCTGCCAGCTCGATATCCTGATTGTTCTTCTGATTGTTTGTCTTCAATATCTTCTTCGATTAGATTTCTTATAATTCTCGAATATATCCTTCCTATTATGTTAATTAATAAAATGTAAAAAAGCACTATTTTGCCCCCCGTGGCACCACTTGGGACTATATTGCAGGTTGTTCATGTCACTCCCTTTCCCTGTACAAAAATCCAGAAATACATGATTTCGGTCTGTTTGTGCATTTTTCAGCTCTGTTGACTAACTGTTATAGCTTCCACGATAATTTTCGTGTGTGAGTCTTATTGTAGTCGGTAATCTAGGGTGTTGCTTATATTATGAAACCTTTCCTCTATAATAATTACTGCTCTCCAGCACTGTGCCCTTTCAATGAGAATTCCGACAGATTGCACAATCTACGGAATAAAGCGGAACCTATTATGCTGCGACGTAAACAATTTGTCAGCCCATAGGATGGCAGAATTTTTAAATTGGATCGAAATAAAAACCAGCGTCTCTGTTCATCTTCTACCGCTAACTGTTAAGCAATATTATTTATATTCTTAATTAAAAAGAGTTTTGTTTTATGAACGAGCAGTTTATGTGCTCCACGCAACATTTTATCTTGACAGACAAGTTGCCTTTCGATTTCAAGCAGCGTAGCGTCTCAAAGGAGGTAATTCGTTCAGGTAATTAGAAGCCATAAATGTAATTATTGTTTTGGCGGGTTAAATGTGGCGCTCGCCTTTGGTATTTGAGGGTTTTCTATGGACTACAAGAAGCATATTTTCTAATATGCTTCTTGTAGTGTTAATTATTATTTTGTTAATAGCATTGATGGCATCGTTAACAATATTTCGGATATACAACCATGCATGAATAAATAATAATTATTATTTATATCAAGAATTTTCGGAATTAGAGCTCTACAATTCTCTAGAAATTTGTTAATTATCTTTTTATCGAGAAATGCAAAATAAGCGTGCAAATAAACGAAAATATAAAATCCAAGATGTCGGAAAGTTCTTGTACTTAACTAATGGTAAAAATTATAATTTGTTCATCCACTTCACGGGGGACACTTAACTGTGTCAAAAAATTTAACCGAACATTCAATAGAGAGCAACCGAGATGTCAATATACCATTCATGATTATTTCACTGGCAACATTAATAATATTTATATGAAAGGAACGAACTGAATCAAACATCACTTGTGAATTCAATTTTTTTTAATGGTGTGACTTTTAATGGTTTTTAATGGAGTGTAATAAATTGCCACTAAGTGCTAAAGCCGCTAATACATGCACGGCCTTCCAATACCAATTGTATAGTCATTTATATCAGTCTAATAGTTGTTAGCCACGGTAGTTCCTTGTAGAAATAAGCTCCTATATTTGTAAAATTTAGATATAGTAATCTAGTAACTAATATTTAGTAACATTAGTATGGTAAATTATTTCCATGTATGTTGTCTTATAATGTTCAGAGCAGTGAATAGGCAGAATACCGCATAGTATTTTTACTCCATCGCATACTCGCGGAAAGCTTAAACTAAACTTAAAGCATTTCTCTACAGCATATATGGCCAACCCCCTTCAATCCGGCCCGCGAGAGATTCAGAAAATTCATGTAACGATATCAATCTAAATGAATATTATTATTAATAATAATATTATGAATAATATTATTAAGCGTACGCAGTGGAACGCCACAGAGATTAACAGA
The DNA here is from genome assembly GCA_964058915.1 of Tetropium fuscum. NCBI lineage: Eukaryota > Metazoa > Arthropoda > Insecta > Coleoptera > Cerambycidae > Tetropium > Tetropium fuscum. The sequence goes on along the minus strand of CAXKVY010003720.1, from coordinate 7,040 downwards.
TAAACATTCAGGAAGCCGCTCGTGCATTTGAAGCACTCGATCGAGAGTATTCTAGTTGCTTATTGGGGGAATATATAAATCGCTCAGCGCGCGTGTCATCTCATTACTTCTTAACAACTGATAAAGTTCGCATCGCATATTCGCGTATGGCCAAGAGTACGACGCGGGAAATTTTTAAGCAAATTCTATCAAGATGTCTGGTTTAAGAAAGAGGAAAGTGGATACAGAATGTCGTCAATTCCAAGACAAATGGATTGATGAATACTTTTTTATCTTGCACAGTAGGAAACATATGTGTTTGTTGTGCAATGAAACAGTTTCTGTTTTAAAAGAATACAATATGAAGCGGCGACTCCAGCAAGCATTCCGCTCAATATAATTTACTCACGGGCCAGAGCAAGAAAAGGTAATTTAAAAAAATTCATTACTGATTTAGAGAAACAGCAACAAAGGAAGCGGATACTTGAACCTTAATAAAACCATTATAAAAACTAGCAGTTACTTGAACCTTTATAAAACCTTTATAAAATTTAGCGGTTTTAAGTGATAGAAACTATTCATTGGGATGATGCAGGTACCCAGCAGAGAGTCGTGAACAATAGAAAGAATTTCATTTTACCCAGTGCAGGTAGGTTATTGGCGGGATTTATACGTAGCGACAAATATACCGTTTCTGTGACCGCTTTATAAACCTTAAAGCTCTTAGACCTTTTAGTAATTTTACATATCCACTATATAACTTCGTAACCAAATAGTAACCATATAAACCTCTAATATAATCTCGCAAACTTCATAAAATCGTTATAAAAAATAGCAGTTACTTGAACCTTAATAAAATAAAAACTAGCAGTTACTTGAAGTGATGAAAATTGTTCATTGGGATGATGCAGGTACCCAGTAGCGAGTCGCGAACAATAGAAATCATTTCAGTTTACCGAGTTCAGGCAGGTTTTTTGCGGAATTTATACGTAGCGATAATGCAAATTCACTCTATAAAACATGCAGCATTATTGATTTCCATATTATGGAATCGTATAATACCCTTTTACTACAAATTTGTTAGTATGGTGTGTGCACTCAAGCTATCTAAAGTCAATAGCGGTTTTCATAAAGTTTTGCAGCTTAGCGAAAACAAAGTGTATTTTGATTAGAAGTTATTTTCCGACGGAGCTTTATGTAGTCTCGCAGTTAAAAAGCATGCAAAAATAATGAATAAGAAAATTTATACCAATAGCGCGGAACCTTTTTTAATCCCTTTCGAGTATGATCAAATTATTCGGAAAAATAGTTTTGTCTAACGTAAGGGCGTGATTCAATTGTTATTAAACAAATAGTAAAAAAAACAACTTATTTTTTTTTCTTAAGCTTCCTATTAACTTTATTTGTAGAAATCGGAGTGCAAATATAGTAAGAGATATGTATTTCGTAATATACAACCAAACATAGCAAATCAGGAAGGAAAAAGTCCGACGGTTAAAACGAGGTAGTTTCTTTACAGAAATATTATTTCTTAAAGCGCAGGGTTAACAGTTCCACATATATCTGTAGAAGATTAAAATCACATGTACCTGTTCAAGTCCAGACACTACGTAAGTAACACTGAATTTAGAAAAGTATAACCGCTAAGTTATCAAAGCTACATTAGCTATGTATATCAGCGAACCAAAGGAAACGAAATAGAAATAATGTGCCGGCGTTTTCCTATTTAACTCGTTCTCCCTACTCGAGGCTAGCGCGTACTACATGTATTTCAGAATCGTAGCGGTCAACGGTATAGGGGTAAAGAGCGATGGTATCGCTCGACCCCCTATTATCAAGGTCACCAACGGCAGGCAAAACCAACGATAACCAAATACCTGTGACCCCCACCGGCCAAACTAGCAAAGATACGGAGCCCGAGGAAGGAGAAATGGAACCAAAAGAAGTCAAACCGCCCCCAATCATTATTCATGGGGCCTTCGACAACCACAAGCGGATAACCGAATACTTAAAAATCAACCTGAAATGCAATTCCACTGGAAACAAGCAATCAATACGACCATTTTATATACCGAAACGTTAGAAGACTGGCACACATCCATGGAAACTTTTAAGCAAGGCAAGCATATCATACATTCACCCCCAAAAAAAGTAAAACCCACGCATTCATCTTGCGAGGACTCCGTGAAGACGGTATAACTACTGAAGATATTAAACCAGAATTGGAACAAGGCTACCAGTTGAAGATAACAGCAATATACAAGATGAGCGGTACACAACAGTTATATGGTAGTAACCGACAATACTGTAACACTGAAACATCTTGAAATAATATTTCGTACTCAGGTATGTTCTAGAATTTTTGAAGTGAAAACTGTATTAACAGGTATTAACGGGCGCGGTGTATTGCGGGTTGTGGTAATACGGGCGGACGTTTTCAAATTCGAATATTAGAAGTTTTCACTTCTATCGTGTGGTAATAAGCACACACCCAATTTTTTTTATTATCTACTATGATGCAACTTCAATTAAAATGAAAATGCTAGATGTAGTTGACAACTCAATTTTAATTATACAGAAATAAAAAGTGTATTTTTTTATCAATTATCTGCCCAATTTATATGGAAAATATAATTTTCCCCATTATAAAGCCCATGATGAATTATTATGTAAAAAATCTGTACCGGTTACAGTATAAAGGGTTAGAGATTTTTCTATAGACATGCATAAATACTCAAGTAAGGATGGTAATATAGGGACTAATTCTATCTTACGAAATAACCACCCTTTGTCGCAGAAGGTATGAACTGTATGAACCCTCTGAATAGACTCTTACCCTTAACATGTTCATACGAGAGTACGATCTATGTAGTATTAAAAAGAGTGTAATCTATTTATTTCTGTCATCAGTTTTTTTGAGAAACCCGTAGGAAAGGCAATATCCAAAAAATCAAGTATGCAATGTATGACATATTAAAAATAATCATTTTTTCTCAAAAACGACAAACTGTGTCACTCTGAATTTTTACTGGTTTTTACAGAATACTGGTGCGCACGATCAACGGTGGAAGTATTTATTTTAATAGCGATTTGTTGCGCGGCTTATTTTAAAATATTTAAAATACTGTAATATTATTTAAAATATTTGCCATTGAACGGAACGGAGTATATTTACGTTACAAAGTATTGTTGTAGATGAAGACATAGACTTGTTAGTAATATTGATTGCACGAACGCATTGTTAAATCATTTATTTTTTAAAACCCGAAGAGGCAAAAAGACCAACAAAAAATTACTCTTCACAAAGCTTAAGCTTGTATCCTACATGTAAAAATTATATTTTATTTTTACATGCAATGACCGGTTGCGATACAACATCAGCCATTTTTCACAGAGGTAAAGTTAATGCCTTTAAACTATTTGCAAAGAATAAAGAATTAATTAAGTACGCCAATGTTTTTATGAAAAAGAATGCTACCCAAAGAGATTTTTAATAACAGTATCCATTTTCTCCTGGTTATGTATAAAGCAGCAGTAAAAAAAGTATCTATTGATAATCACAGATTTGGGACGTTTGCAATATTAACACAGCTTAAAAACCTGTAGAATTATCTTCTCTTCCGCCAAGTATTATGCGTCAAATCAAAAGAAAATTTTTGTAACTGAAAAACAAGAGTGCGCGATTGTCAAGTCCGACACCTGCAACATATCACTGTTGCAGGTTTCGGACTCGACAATCGCGCCATCTATTTTTAAATAAATCTGTTTTTAAATTTGTATAATTTGTGGTATTCTCCACTAAAATACGGTAAAGTAAATTTTGTTCATTCTAATTCACCTCCCGCGTATTTCTGGTTCCCATTAGCTACTTCAGGATGAGATCCCTGCGCCCCGCCCCCCGCCCCATCCTGAGTCACTTTAGATATTTTACTCTTAGCATTTGCTATATTACCTAACTAATTTTCAATTTCTTATTTTCTCTTCACTATAAACTCTTCATGCCTATCTAATTATAATTCTTCAGGTTTCAGTAACTCTATTTCTAATTGGACATTGTTAAAATCATTAATTATTCTTTCGATGCTTTGCAACCTAACCTTCAATTCGTTAACTCGGTCCTCAGTAATTTGTTCTAAAAAACATTTAAATCTCGTGACTTGTGTCTTTAATGTACCTCGTTTTAAACTCTTAATTTCTGCCATTTTCGTGTATTTAAGCAATGGGACAATAATAATTAACTTTTTACGTTAATGTGATACCGATAGGTATATGCTACAGAAAATCTCATTTTTTCTCAAACATTGTTCTTGCGTTTTAAGACAAAAAACATTTAGTGAAATAAGAAATAAACAATCTCACTGCTCTCCTTTTCACCTATCCGTATACTCATACGTTTGTTTCTATTCGTTTCTTGGGACCACCGTTGCTGTGGAGACCTACTCGCTGTTTTTTGTTGAACTCGTTCGTTGTACGCCGGTTGCTTCTCGTGAAATCCAAGATCTAAATAATTATTCTGTTTCGTTTCGATGATACTGACAAACTGATACTTGAATTTTCGATATTTCAATCGATTTACCATTCGCTCGAATAGACCATTTTATGTTTCGCTGCGTTCGCTGGTTTTATTTACATCTAAATTTTATTACCATAAAATGATGAATATAAAATATAACTTTAGTGGGCTGTATATATAATTCGTATTACTGTTTTTACAAAACTTACGTTTGGAACATAACTTTTAAGCAATCAATATGGTACACATTATAAAGACATTAAAATATGTCATTTCACAACGAGAAAATAAGTAGGTACTGTTTGTAACATCGAAATATGAGGCAAAAAAATTTTTCAAAGGATACCCACAATTGCCGCAATAGGTGATCGGGGCATTATAACTTTTCTCACAACAAGCTAAAATCGTCACTATAAAGGCTTTCTTTCAACAAGTTGTTATGTTTTGATAGAATTCTAATAACTACCAATCTTAACTATCAATTGTAACACAAAAACCATCAAAATAATACACTAAATTAAAGAATAACTGTATTACTTCTATTTCAAAAATTATTGTTGACCCCACTTTACCACAAAACGTTCGATGGTATTAGGCAATTTAGGCATACAAATGAATGCCAATGATGCCGATGTGACACGGCCGAGGAATGTGTAAAATGAATCCGTAATATTTTAATGGGAAACATTCTTATTCTGCATCACATTCACCATCTAATTGTTTTATGATATTACGAAAGGTATATAGTGTGATCAATATTTTGTTATACTACATGATAATTTCATAATGTGATGGGCGATGTATATAAAATCATTTGTTTTTCCTTAAATGCCTGGAAATCGGTTATACTTGACAACGCCTTTAAAAATGCGGTAGCACGTGTGAAGCGATCGATATAGTGAGGGGTTTTTATGTCTCATATTTCGATGTTACAAACTATACTTGAAAAAAAATCGTTAAAAAAATCGTTTTTCCTCTTTTTAGTTGTTTTTGTTATATTTGCAATAATAATATTTCTTTTTTTAATTCGCAACAAGCTCTATAATGTGTAAAATTTTATTCTAAAACTTTTTTTTTCAAAATTATGCTAAAACGAATAACTCCGAGTTATATGAGCAAAAAGCAAAAACAATTGGTAATTTTGTGCGATCTTGAAATTATCATTATTATTGAAATTATCTTTTCTAATAATAATTTGAAGATACTAAAACAAAAATCGCGATCATAAGCGCCCAACCAAATACAGATACGGTCTGGACTAATAATACTACCAATATCTAGGACTCATACTTCTTCATTTTGTTTACTGTTACAATTGAGAATTTGTTGTTTTGTTTGTGTACTATAATTTTCTATAAAATAATGTTCTCGCGATATCACAAATGGCAAAAAACGTGAAGCAATTTTTTTTTCAAAATTAACGAATTTTGAGTGAGGATATCTTGGAAACTACGCGAAACTATGCGAAAAAATCGATGAGGCCAAACTTCTCGACCGCAAACTTACATGTAAAAAGCGCAAACATACAAAACGGAAAAAACTTGGCCTAAAACTATAAAATATATACTGGCTAGGAAAACAAACTCCTACTGTACAGAGCCATACTGAAACCAACGTGGACCTACGGAATCCAGCTGTGGGGCACGACTAGTAACTCAGATATAGAGATTCCTCAAATGTACCTACCAGTCCAAGGCCTTACGAATGATCGCAGATGCGCGTAAGTCATACCACTTACTACTAACTGTAGTTATAAACCTAGCATAAGCTTAGAATTACGAGGATGCGTCAAAGGACAAAATCATGATACATTCATGATTAATCAAATTAATTCAAATGAATTCAAATTAATGTATCATGATACTTTCATGATACATTAATTTTCACATAACTTGCCGAATATATTAGGATACATTACAAAATAAATAGAGGTTAAAAAAATCAATTATATGGCATGGTCTTACATTCCATTACATTGCGCTTCTACAATTAGTGATTAAATAACGGTCATTATCCGTTCAGTATATTATATGTACCTGTAATATATAATAAATCACTTGTGCGTTGATATAATCTAGATATCTACATAATAAATCTGACTTTTAATAGCCTAAGGAAAACTAGTAACTTACCCTAATGCACCAACAACACGTGTTTCATCATTAGGCATCATATCCGTTTATCACCATGCGTTTACATACCTGCAATAAAACGTTTAATATTATAAAAATAGACTAATAATGAAGGAGAAATATAGGAAAAAAGTTTAAAATAACAAATGTAGGTATCTAATAATGAAACAAATAATTTTTGATTGCAATTGTTTTCTCTACATAGAACTAACTATTTTTGAATTATGAACTACATAATGTTATTGAATTTTGGAAAATTCCAATTGTGTACAAAATCCACTGTAAAATATGTTCTTCTAGGTTCTAGGTTCCAAATAAAATAAAATAGTTATTAGTATACCTTGGAGTACCTACATGGCATAAGGTGTGCCAAGTAGGACCAGTTTTTTGTCAGAATTACTTTTGTCTATTTGGAC
>CAXKVY010003719.1:0-16358 GCA_964058915.1 Tetropium fuscum | reverse complement strand
ACAGGGACATACATTATAACATTGTGGTAACAAGACAAAAGTTTAGAGATCCATAAATACAGCGTACGGCTAACACGTTTATAGTATTGAAATATGTCAAAAATGTTCATATACGAATAAACTTTACATATAACTGACTCAGGTTTATATTTTTTACATAGTCAATAGTCATTTAAGTAATGTTTGCTGCGATTTTGATAAATATCCATATCTGGCCGTAAACGAAAAATTCATATTTTCTGGTAAAGATAACACAAGCTATAGAAGCCCCATTTCCAGAAAAATCTAAACTAATAATGTTACGTTCACATTTAATAGTTAACAATTTGAGTATCAGAAATTTATTGTCGGTATATTTGACGGATAACATTGATTTTAAACAGTGACTACGTCTCCCTTTTTGCATGTGTTTAGAAATTCAGGTCGGCATATTACTTTTCTTAGTCGATTACATCAATATTGCCACAGCGCATTTATTAGATGCTTTGTCATATATTTACCACAAAATATCTGTGTCGCTTTATTAGTTGTGCTTTTGTGAGTTGAACATTGGCACTTCTGTGACCTATATCAGACCATAGATCTGGGTCTAATTCCTGGGGGTTTGCCTTTTCGGTTCCTTGGGTTTTCATCGTGTTAAAAGCTAAAGTGACTTTCTTGGTACGTTCCTACATAATGGGATAATACAAGGAAATCATTGTATATGTGTTGATATTTTGGATGAACATTTACATACCACATTAGTGGGATCATATAACATTTAACGTTGAGGTAAGCCATTTTGTTTCTTGAAAGCGCGTGTGCATATTTCATTTTGCAAACTTTGTGTTCTCTAGAGCCTGCGTTGCGTTGAACTCCCTAGAGTTAATTGAGAGATACAGCGAAGCTATCTTTTTGAAGTCGGTTTCCAACTAATTAAGTAAGTTTTACCAGATCTATAGTTACTTAACCTAACTTTTTTCACTTGTAACGAGACTAACTTACCGGTTTGTGTTACAGGGCTTCATTACCTTTCAGCGAGTGTAAGTCACACCACCTTTTAGTCCATCTTTTAGACCACCTTTTGCACCACGTTTTAGACTACATAAGGAACCATCTTTAGGACCAGCTTGCTGAGGTCCATCGACCCCTGTACCGGTGTAGTGTAACAGATAAGCTAGTTTTAAAAATACTTTAAAAGGGGACACCCTGTTTGATTGACTTGATATTTCTACGCTACGTGTGTACCCTTAAAATTACAAAATTATTACGAGCCTCATCAGCAAATGTTTGACAAAGTGTCTATATGTATTCGCCTGGTTACTCTCGCTGGTTAAGCAACATATTTGGGTAGGCATTGCCTCACTATTTGTATGTATATATATTGATTGCGGAAAGGTCATCGTGCACGTTAACATTTAAACCGTTTTTCTGTGTAAGCTATTTATGTATATTCTGTGTTTCCAGGTATATAACCGCATTTTTCGTAATTTTTTGAATTATTTTTTTATGTATCACCATTTTTAAATTTCCAATTGTAAAGTAAATCTAATAGTAAGTATACCGTGTGTATTAGTTTTCTTTTTTCTTTCCCAAAAATTACAGAAAGTGCCAGAGTGTATTCGATACCCAGGACAATTTGGGGATTAACTGATTTAGTTGCGTATGGTCAGTGGCGTCCACGGGAATTTTATTTTTATTTTCATTAAGAGCTGAGCTAGCTTAGGCAAACTTTTTCTTGTCCACTTTAAATCGCTATAGAAAGTACCCCAAGGGGTAATAATAAATAAAAGAGCTTTATTTAAAATTAAATTAGTTTACTGATGAGCTGTTACGTTCACGTAGAGTAAATTGTAGGTATTTACTTCTTAAATAATATACGTATACATTATAGGAAAAGTACAGTTAGTCCGGCAGATGGCTGTAAGAATTATACATAAAAGGTTAAAAGTTATTTCTCTTTTTTGTCATGTCAGTAGGGACCTAAGGATCCACGCCTTCTCTGGGGTGGACATGCTTTCACTCAAAATAACGTTATTGTCGTTATATCACCGGAAATAGATATAACGACAAATTTTAAGTAGAAAATGTTCAATAAAGTTTTTTCGATATATCGATATTTTTCGAGTTATTTGCGTCTTCAATCGCAAATAACTGTTTTAAAAATCTATGTTAAAAATCTGTGTTTTTGGACAGTTTTTCCAGAATAACTCGAAATATTCGCGTTCTATTAAAAAAGTTGGAATGACCATAAATGAAGCTTATAAGAAAACACAGAGATTTTTTTTGATCAATGCGCTAGGTCCAAAATAAAGGGCCGAGCAAAATGCCGCTCGTAGATGAAGACTTTTTTGCAACAACTTGGTTCGAGGTATTCATCGTTTAATAACGGAAAACTGATGCATTTTTCGGGAAACATTTATAGAAATTTTTTTGTAGACCTTTAAAATGAGCCCTGTTACATATTGAGTTATAACTACGCGAGATACGATGCGAAAACAGTGGCTTACCTGGTCCTAGACATATTTTTTCTTCATTTTTAATGCAGACACATAATATTGATTATTGTCAAAATATTTTACTGCCAAACTGACATACCCAATATCATAATTTTTGTTCATTTTAGACTTTATACTAAGGGCGGAATTTAATCTACACCCTGCAGGCCACCGCCTACCTCAAGCATATCCAATTCATACTGTCATTATATGAGCAATTACAGCCCAGATCTGTCGAATGACCCTAAAGACTAATTGCTATTTCCGAATAATAATTAAGCAATTACAGAGTCCTGGGTGATGTTCGTACGGAAAAGGAAATATCACTTTCAGATGCTAGTAGGCTGTGAACATATAGAGCAGACAGGGCCGGCCTTAGGAGTTTCTGTTGCTGGTGTACAAATTCCTATACAAATGGTAGTCCTATTATCCTATACAAATGAATCTGGCAATGCGGTATTTTCGTTCGAACGAAACCAAAATGGGAAATTGCATATTCAACATATTCAAGTACATATGTTTTTCTTAATTTTTGACATAAGAAATAATGTGCAATATTCAGAGATAAGTGTTTAATTGCAGTTTTAATTTATATGACGTCACTAAGCGAAAAAATTGTCGCACTATTTGAACGTCTCATGATTTTATATATTTTCTTTGCAGCTTGTTTTAGAACTAAATAAAAAATACGGATATATTATTTTTCCATTTACTTTCTGCTGTCATTGTTAAAAAGCTGCGAAAATACCCCATTTATAGGAGATCTCCATACTTTTTTAACTTGATAAAAAGTAGATATTTTCCCCTATTATAGCTCATATTTGAAGTAAACATTGAAGTAAGTTCTGTTGTAGTTAACAATAATACAGTTACAAAATTGTATCAACAAAGTTTTTATAACCTTGTTGAGTTGCAGTGGAGCTTAGCAGTAAACAATTATATATTAAAAAAATACCTAATACTTCAAATAATAAACAATAGACTGCAAAAAAAGTAACCAAACGGTAAACTGCCCAACAAAAATAAGGAAGCAGTTTTTCCAACTTGGGTAGTTTTTCTATAAATCTATAAATATAAATAAGGCACCTGTATCGAATTTAATTACAGTAACTTACCAGAATATGCGAACCAAACAAATATACATAATATGAACATAGGCAAAACAAATTCTCCAGAAACTTGACTTACTCATCAAAAGTTTGTAATTTACTATCATTAACTTAAATTTATAAAAAGTCAACGATATGTCGCTCAAACAAATTTGGATCCCAATAGGGAACATTCCCACTTTTTTATTGCATAAGAATGTTGTACCATACTGAAAAATGAGTTATGCAAAATATTACGCCTTAACTCCCAATAATAATTTTGCTATCAATTATCAAAGTCTCGCGTGCGAGCGAACCCTTTCAAACAGGTTCAAAATCGTGACGTCACAGCCTACAATTTACAAACCACGAGGAGACCATTCGGCCGCTTTCCGCCGCAACGCCTTCCGAATATTATAGTTTATGACGCCACAGCTAGTTTCGAGCCGCTTTAATTCCATCGCCGCTTAGATCCTTCATACTGATCGCGCGGAATTAGAAATCTTGTTTTCTTTTGAAATACACATTTTATTACAACGTTACGCTATGTTTTTTAGTATTCTTTTTATATTTAAAATTTTAGCCATTTTCCCTACTCACTGGGCTATTATAATCAGCGAGCAGTATACACTGGCCAACCAAATCAAAGGCAACGGCTAAAATCCCAATCAGGCATTCGTATCGTATGGTCGTACATGAGTAGACGTTGAAATAGAGCTCCCATTACTTTTATTGATTGTTGGCTGTATTTTTTGCTTAAAATCGATCAATTTGTGAAGTCGAACTTTTCTAAATGTTGTATGTGTATAGTGCTAGTCTGGATAATTCATCTCCGTTGACTTTGATATCGGCCTGTTATTCGAAATAATTTTGTTGATTCATATTCAACGGTCCATGGTACTGGCAACAAATCCGAAATTGACAAAACGGAACAGCTTATAAACAAAGTATGTACGAATTTTGCTAGTCAACTCAACAAAAGAATCGTTAATTTTGAGGCTGTACCTGACTCCTGAAGTTGAAGGAAGTAAATGATTCCATTCAGACTTAAAAGAAAAGTGAAAAAATCCCTATTGTATCTAAATTAATTTTCGCCCAGTTCCTTAGTAACCCAGAAAATTATTGAAAGGCACCAACGTATCGCTGTATGAAGACTTAACCGCTACACGGTACCGTCTCTTGTCTTTAGCTAAAAGGAAGCACGGGAGGAACTCTGCTTGGTCATGGAGGAAAAATATTTGTCTAGCGTACGCGTGAAAATAAAAGTCGTTCAATTAACTCGGAAACGGCCTTGTGAATTGTGTCTAATCCTCATTGCTCACTGCTTTATCGTAGTGGTAATATTATTCTTAGGTGTAGAACGTGCGCTGGTGAAATAAATTAACGTGCTGGTTCCTCGTTTACCTTTTTTGTTGTAGCTAATTTAATTTGTGTATTATCTTTTACGCATCTTGTTTCTTTTTTGCTGGGGGTTCTATAAAATGCATACAAAACGAAATGTCCAACTCTTTTTTGAGTTTCTCGCATTTTAATATTGTTTCTTTGGGTAGCAAATATAACATATTTAGTGAATTTATTATAGATGAGGATTTTGACATCATAGGACTATCTGAGACTTGGCTTATCCCAAGTGTGCCGTACCGAACGTGTTGCGTTAAGGCCGGCTTGCCCCGTAGGCGTGAGAAAGCAAGTCAACGCATGGAACTAAATGCTCAACATTTTTTTGTCTTTTACTTACGGTGAAGAATGAAGAATAACGCGTCCATTGTCTACTCATATGTGAATTATCTCGTAATAATTGAACAATCGTGGGTGGAAATTATAAGGTAGATACAATGCATATTTAGAAAATTGCTGTAAATCATTTTAAAAACTTACGCCTTTGTGTTAACGTTGCGTGCTTTTGTTGTAAATTAAAATGGCTTTTATGATGTTGCCTATGCCTAGAATAGTATTTAGAAATTATTGCTACCTGTCCCTAATGCCTTGAGAATGAGAAAAGTAAATCTGCGTTGGAGAATTTTTTCTTCAGAGGGAACAATATCCGAGTAAGTGGCCCCCACGAACCTTTAGAATTAGGGTAAAACGAAAAACATTTCAGTAGATTGTAATTAATTCTTATATTCCCTCGGATAATTAACAGTTAATGCTCTTAAGCGGCGTGTCATTATATAGAAATATATCTGTGATAATTTACATCAAAAACAGGCACTCATTATTTACGTTAGCAGGAAGGGAATCTGGCTAGAAGGCCTAATTTCCATCGGAGATCAAACTTTTAATGAAAGAGTGCAAACATCTACAAAAACTTTTATATTTAGCACAAAAACAACCCTGAGCATTAGAGAGGCTAAGTGCTTTTGAAATATATACAAAACTAATTTAATTCGTTTTAGTATATTATATACTTTTAACTCTATCGACATAAACTGAACAAGGTGTCCTATGTCTTCTCTCTATTTTCTTCATCGTCCTCCTTTTATTTACTCAATAAATTTAAATTTCCAACCCACGTCCAAAGGGTTGAAAAGAATCATAGATTATGTAGAACCACGCTAGAAAGTTTATTGACGTTTCTATAATACTATCATACCTCCGAAACCCAGGGGGATGCACCAATGAAATTGGGGTGGAGTATAATGTGCAATAAAATGATAGTGAAATAATTCGTGTAACCTCCGTCTAAGGGGTTAAAAAAAGACACATGAAACTTCTAGAACGGCGAAACACGGTTTCTTAGGTTTCTATAATACATCATATTTCCGAAACCCAAGGGGATGCAGTAATGAAGCTGGGGTGGAGTATTAAATATAATATGTGCAATAAAATAATAGTAACATAATTCATGTCCAACCCCCCCGTCCAATGGGTTGACAAGAAGCATGAAACTTGACGTTCTATAAAGCGTCATATCTCCGAAACCCAGGGTGATGCACTAATAAAATTGGGACTGGGGTGAAATTTTAACTATATGTAATAAAATTATAAAATAAGTCGTGTCACCCCCGCCCAAGGGATTGAAAAGAACCACGAAACTTGTAGACCGTGCCTGACATCGTAAAGTAATAATAATCAAGAATTTTTTTTTCAAAATGAATAATCAAGATGGCGGATGGCTATTATGATCCAAATCTACTCAAAATCGGTGCCTCGGGAATTTTGTGTACACGAGATTTTTGTGAAAATCTATATTCAAGATGACAGACAGCTTCAAGATGGCGGGCATTTTTTCCATTTATGGGCGGCATAAACTCAAAATAGGTGTCTCGGGAATTTTTATGTCGCTGATTACAAAGTTTTGTCAAAATCAATATTCAAGATGGCGGCATCAATATGGCGGACATATTTGCCATTGTAATAATAATGATAATAATGGTCAGAATCAACTTTAAATCGGTGTCTCGGTTAAACTCATCCATGGTTCCACAAGACTCATGAGCCCACTCAGAACACCCATGAAAATTATACCAGTCCTCCTTAGTGTCCATGTAACTTTCCCCACAGACGATGCAACTTGTATCAGCTGCACCAGTTCCGTCATCAGCAATGACATTGGGCATGTTTGGATTTTGAATTTCTCGTTTATTTTTACCTTCGACAACTATTGCTCTTTTGACTCTTGATATTTTTCGGGAATTTTGTGGTCGCCAAAACCTCCAATTCATTTTTATAGGGCGATTCCGTTAAAATCTATTGACCTGGACTGCTATCAACAATTCTTACTTTTGACGAGGAATGACAAAGAGAAACGGTTAGCACTATTTTTCGTCTGGCAACAAAGGTTGATAGCGGTCGACCTTCTTCTGAGTCATTAATTTCAAGCATATTTTGGGAAGGCGAGCTACTGTTCTCTAGATACCGATGGGGTGGAAGTTTTATGTAATGCAGTAGTGCATTGTAGTGTAGGACCTGTAGGTGTTATATTTAATGTCGGTGTTGCAGATACTTCGCTCTCTCCTTTCGGATTCCCACTTTCAGAATTTTCCCCCCTTTCCATTGTTTTTGAGGGAGCAAATTCCCACTCATGGAATACTTCGTTGTTGAACGGCCAGATTCCGGTTTTACGAAATCCATTTACAGCAGTCTGTACGTTTGATGCTTTTTCCAAAATCTTCTCACAAATCAAAATCAAATATTGCAGGAGCGGTCACCTGCAATTTGATACAATCCGAAAGTACGACCACAATGATTTTATAACCACCTAGTAAGGTACATGTCATAATAGGTCAAGAAAGACTTAAAATATGCAACGTCCAGGGGTTGCATTTTATGCGTACAATGGGGTGATAGACATAGTAAAATGACACCATTCTCGCGACAGAAATTTATAACGATTAAACTTTATCGACGGTCTTGTTTGCTGAACAAAATATTTTATAAACTGTAAAAATACATCACGCATCAAAGCAAGACGCAGACTTCTTTGCAGAATAGAACGATTATGACAACATGTCACATTTCACCAGTGGTCCAAATTGTTCCCATCAAGATGACACCATAATTAATACACCTTTATCGCCTACAGTAACTGACATTACATCTGGAAAGCTGCTTGATGAAATATCACCAGATCCTATTGCAGATAGTGTGCACAATGTAAGAAGACGTAGACGTCAACTTGAAGAAGTTCTAAATACGCCTCAAAACATCGAAGCTGTTAAGAAGAGAAAATGTCTATAAACTAAGGCAAAATCTCAATCAAAAGATGCTTCTATTCCTAAGAAAAGAACCAAATGTTCATCAAGAAGACCAAAAACCCCTATTTATGATTCCTCCGAATCTGACAGCCTTGTATTAGATGATAAGAGTGACGATGAAGCGGAAGACAACACTAAATGTGTAGGATGTGGGGAGGAATACTGTAAAACAAAAAAGAAAGATGCATGCATGAAAGATGGATGCATGAAGGCTGTACCGGTTATGCAAACCTTTACAATAAATGTGGAATGTGGAACAATAACAATGCATATATTTAATAAGACTAAATATTGCAAAAACACGAAGTTTTTTCAATACCTAGTGTTGTTTTCGTTGAGTTAAATTTAATGATTTGTTTAGATTTTAGTTTTTGTTATCTTAAGTATAATTTAAAATTATTATTATCGATATGTTTAAAATATTTATAAGCAGCTAATACACTTTTTTATACTGGTCCATCTAACCCAAGGTCAGTGGTCCATCCGAACCGGAAGAGGTCCATCTAACCCTAAAATTTTAATTTTAGTTTTTCTAAAATAAGTTTCTTTTGCACTGATATTTTTTTATTTTGTTTTTATAAGATGATAAACTCTTTAATAATAAATCCTACTATAGATTTTCAGACGTTTATTTATATTTTAAAAAAAATTGCAATAATTTTTATAAAAGTGGTCCAACTATAATACCAGACTTACCCTAATTGAAATTGCCGTAAAAATTTAACTTATATTATTCCGTATTTTGTGACTTTCTAAACTTGTGTTTTAATACTATATTGCGCATGTAAAAATTTCTACTCTGGATAAGATATTTGACGTTACTTAAATAACGAGAATAAATAGTTTTTATCTAGTTCTTTAAACCTAAAATCCCTACCTCACGCAGTGATATAATTGAAACCACACGTCTTGTCAGGAAAAAAGCGAGAGTAGGTAGCCGTGGACGTCTTTAGCAATAAGAGTAAAAATCTTATCATAATAATGTTTCCTTTCTCACCGAGTCCACTCAGTATTTTCTTATCACGCCATTTGCGCAAATGGGATGCGAGCTGAAAGCCTAAATTCCCCAGCTCCAAGGGAGCACGCGAGCAGATAGACCCGCGAAATAATGAAACTTGGTAAAAGTAAAGTTATGAAGTCTAGTGTTTCATATGTATGAAGTTTAAAAGTTTAAAAATTCTCAAGTTATGGTTTCGAAAGTTTGTAAGTTTGTAAGTGTGCTGGAGGCTAAGAGGGGCAGAGCAGATGAAAAATGGCCCTTTCGTACGTGTAGTTTTCCCTTTAAGGGAGTGCAGTGCATTTAATTGGAAAATTAGGAGCTAATCCAAGAATTCGTATACAATTTCAGACTGCCTGAGATAATTCAAAGCTGTACTTGCTTAATTTTTAATTTACACTGAGCATTTTCCTTTAATGGGCCGTTTAGCCAGTTAACATGCAGTTTAACCTCAATTAAATTCGAGGTAAACGATGCTGCATAAATTTAATTGAATTATAAGAGTCAGGCGCGGCTAAAACCACATGAGAATTTAAATGGGATATAAGTAAACAACTCGTTAAGATTCAGTAGCTCATTGCAGCGCCGGGTACAAGAAAACAAGCAAGATTTATGAAGTTTTTGCTTGCTCTCCTCTTGAATTCTGCTTAATGACCACCAAGGTCGCACAAATGCTCCAGGGCAGTGTCTTATTTTATCGCTTTAATTACGTAATGTTATAAAATTTCATAGTTTGTTAGTATAACCCAGAGGCGTATACGTAACATAAAATTAACTTTACAGCTCGCCTATTAGATAGGGGTCAAAGGTATTGACGTTTCATTTTATATGCGGATTACAAGAAAACTAAACTTTGGAATTAAACCATGTCTTGACGTATCTACCATTTGTATTGAAGCCAAGCTTTATGTTTAATTCGGAAAAACACACCTAATATGAACCGAGATATGAACAGTTCGATAGTTTACTCATTATTCGATAGCTAATTCATAACAATGTTTATGTCTCGCACGCATAAGTCAAAATAGAATTATTCAACAGTCCCACATTTTCGAGTCAAAATATTTATTTTTTATGACTTAAAAATAACAAAATAATATGATACCCCGGCTGACCAAAGATGGGTTTTGTAACCCCTTGTTTTAACATTGGAAATGTTTATGTTTTTATATGGGGCCAAGTTATAAATTTTCGTTCAAGGCCAAAAGACATCTAGTGACGCAATACATATAGATATCGCAGTGCTCGGCCTTCTATCGGCGTGAAATGTACTGGGGAGTGCGGAGTATTCAGTGCAATTGGGAGAGGTAGCGCATTGCTAGTAGTGATGGGAATAATCGGGATATTTTCATAATCATAATTATAATTTTCAGAAATTTAATAATTCGAGATATAATCGAATTTATTTAGGATGAACTGATAAAAATTCTAGTTGTTTAATCTAATTTGTAGTATATACAACATGAGTAGGTGGTTCCTATAATGAATTATGATAGCACCTCCAAAGGAAAATTAAATCATAAATAACTAAATAAAAGATGTTGATATAGCTAATGAACGGCGGCGTTTTAGAATGTACATTCGGCAGCATACACATTTAAAATACTACTCTTTTAAATGTGTATGCTGCCGAATGTACATGTATGTACAACTGATGAATTTGAGTAATGAATTTATTATTTGAATTGTTTCTTATTTAAAATTTTTTTTAATAAAAAAAAATATAATTATTGCCTACTAAGAAAGAAACAGTATAATGGAATGAGAAATATTATATCACTTTATATATTAAATTAATACACTGTTTAACTGATAATATATTTTTAATAAGTCGTTAAATATAATGATACCAGGCATATTTTAATACTCTAACGTTCACACCCTCGCATATCTAGTAACTCAGCATTAATGTTTACAAACAAAGTCGACCCAGTCGGGTGGTGGTTCAGCCTCTCCGAAACCACGAGGCATCCGGTGACAGAATTATGGGGCATTTAGGCCATGGACATGGTTATCCTAAATAACTCGATGACAGAAATAATATAATATAAGTAGTAATTCCGATAATTTTACTAGCACTATTATTTCTTATACTATTTGTGACCCCCACAAATAACAAAATCTCAAAAAAAGTTTAGTTTTCGGGAAAACGCTATTATTTATAATAATTTTTGCTTACCTAAAGTAATGTCGACAAAAATTATATTTATTATACGGGGTCGTCAAAAATTACAAAATCTTAAAATTCGGTAAGAGTAAAGTTTGTACTTTTTGATCACCACGTATAAAATTTTACGTTGCCGAGAAAATGTTATTTTTTATAGTTATATTTTACAAAAAATAGTAATGACGTCGACAAAAATCATATTTTTTATACGGAGTGGTCACAAATTAAAAAATCTCTAAAAATGTTTAGTTTTCGGGAGAACGATATTAATTATAAAAGTTTTTGCTTGCCTAAAGTAATGTGTAATGAAAAAAGAAAAAGTATTAATTAAAGATATAGCTGTGAGTAATGGTTATCCTAGAGATATAGTTGAAAAACTAATTAGGAAGCGTAAATTTAAGGACACACTTCGTAATTCTACGACCTTTCAAAAGGATATAGAGACTCCAAAATATGTATCCATCCCGTACGAACCCCTGTTTACTCGTGGTTTGAGTAAGGTCTTCAAAAACGTGGGTATAACAGCGATATATTCGTCGAGTAACAAATTACAACAACTTTTAGACAATCCAAAGGATAAAATTGTTCCAAATGAAAGGTTGTAACGAAATTAGTTGTAATGATTGTGATCGAAAATATGTTGGACAAACGAGACGATCAATTAACACCAGATTTAAAGAGCATATGGTTCATCTAAAATATGGAAGAACAGATAAGTCTAGTGTTGCACAACATGCTATTGACAACAATCATACAGATATTAGTAATTTAAGATTAGTTAGAAATGTGACCAACAATAGACAGTTGGATGCATTTGAGAGCATAGAAATTGTAAAATGTAATAGTAGTATGAATAGCGACAAGGGACCTATACCGTATAGCCCGCTTTACGCGTTGCTTAGCAACCGATGATTGAAGCGTGATTAGTCACGCGTAAATTTCACGGTGATATCATTAGTGACGTCACCATGAAAATAGTATAAATATGGTAGATTTTGTTAGTTTTAATCGTCTCCGGATGATGCCAACTTGGTTGGCGAAACGCGTGTCGAGCGAAGTGAAAGTATTTTGGTGTTTGTGGAAACTACTCCGAGTGTTAAAGTAATGTCGACAAAAATTATGTTTATTATACGGAGTGGTCAAAAATTACAAAATCTTAAAATTCGGTTAGAGCAAAAATTTGTGCAAGAAGTTTATAATATTTTAAATTTTTTTGAAAATGATCTTTTTCAGTTAGTAGAGAGCTACACTTTCACCAAGTTTCGTGAAAAAATGATTTGTTATCACGAAGATATGAGCGTTAAAAGAAATCGCGATTTTTAACGATTTTTTGCAAATAAATTATTTATTTTTGAATTTTTTGACATCGGATTTCCACAGATCGATCCGTATTTAATAGTTCTACAACTTTTAACTTTTGTATAAAACTATTTTCATTTTATGGCACCATGGCACAATTTACTATGGGACCTGGTGCTTGTATTTTGGTTTATTGAATTCTACGGAAAAAATCAGATTTTTTACATATTTTTCTGTATCTCCACTTTAAGGGTCCAAATCCGTAGGCAGACTGCACTAGTATTCGAAACAACTCGAAAGGATCGGTATATTATGTTTCATATATGATGTTATCATTTCCAATGTCTCCGATAGTTGCAAGGATTGCGAAATAATAATAATAATAATGTCTTTATTTCTTGCTAAAAGAACAATAAATATATATATATATATATATATATATATATATATATATATATATATATATATATATATATATATATATATATATATATATATATATATATATATATATATATACATATATATATATATATATATATATATATATATATATATATATATATATATATATATATATATATATATATATATATATATATATATATATATATATATGTATATATATATATATATATATATATATATATATATATATATATATATATATATATATATATATATATATATATATATATAGATATATATATATATATATATATATATATATATATATATATATATATATATATATATATATATATATATATATATATATATATATATATATATATATATATATATATATATATATATATATATACTTAAGAGAGATGGCGATATTTAACATTGTTGCTCTTCCATACAACCATCTCAATTAAACTAAATAAGAATTAGCGTACTATACGAAATATACAAAAACAAAAAAGTCAACATAGTTGAATACAAATATAAATAAAAACATTATGTTTTTTAACAGTTTTTTGACAGAATATACAGACGAAGAGGATTTGACATCATTAGGTACTAAATTGAAAATCTTACTACCATTATAACTAAAAGATCGCTGGAACTGAGTAGTTCTATGGTTAGGGATACAAAGTTGATCGCGATAACGTGTTGAGAGTCTATGTATATCAGAAAGTTTTACTAGCTTGGAGACTAAATATTTAGGTTTATTGTTTTTAAAAATCTTAAATAACATACAAGATAAATGCAATTTAAATCTTTCGCTCAGATTCAACCACTTGGAAGACTGAAAACTCGGTGAGATATGATCAGATTTGCAAATTATAACTGTACCTCAAACATGCATTTTGAATCTTCTGCAGGCTTTCTTTGTCTTTACACAGTAAGGCAGGCCAATATACAATATCACAGTGGATAATAAAGTGGATAATATTAAGGAGTGACACAATTTTAGCTTAATCTCGGTACTAAGGTAGTCTCTGTGCATGTATAACACCTTAAGTTTGGCAAATGATTTTTGTATAAGATGACTCACGTGTTTAGAAAATCGAAGAGAGGTGTCCAGCCATAAACCTAAATTCTTACAGCTTTCACTGGGAACAATGCGATGGCCATTTAACATAATATTGAAGACAGGGTCGTTAATAACAAGATCTTTCTTGCCTCCGAAAACTAATAATTCAGTTTTAGATTGATTTAACACAAGCTTGTGATACTTCAGAAATAGCGTCTAAGTCAGTATTAATTTTCGTCACAGCCAAGGGTAAAGTTTCAAAACTAAAGGGAAAATACACCTGAGTATCATCAGCGTATTGATGCGACTGACAATATTTAAGGTACTTATAAAAATCTGCCGTGTAAATACAAAATAGTAGAGGTCCTAAAATACTTCCCTGAGGAACCCCTTTAGTTATATCAGAAAAGTCAGATATATCATCATTCAAAATCACTCTCTGGCGCCTACCGGTAAGATAATTTCGGAAAAATTTAACTGCTATTTCCGAGAAGCCGAAATATTTTAATTTTAAACAGAGGGTTGTATGATCTAAGGTATCGAAGGCCTTACTAAAATCTAAAAGTATAAGACAAACATGGTTATTAGCATCGGTTTCTTTAAATATGTCATCTGTGACTTTTAGCATTGCCGTACAAGTACTGTGTTATGATCTAAAACCAGACTGAGTGACAGGTAAAATTTAGAATCATTAAGGTAGGCGTTTACTTGTTGAGAAACAATTTTTTCTAGGATTTTCGACAAGGTAGGTAGGAAGCTAATAGGTCTGAAGTGAGTTATATGGGTGGGATTTTGGCTTTTAGGAAAAGGGATGACATTTGCGTTTTTCCATGTTGCTGGAAACAACCCGTGAGAGAGGCACATATTGATAAGAAAAGTTACATGGTTATTCAAGTGGGGAGAGACAAGCCAAATAATTTTTACATCGATGCCATCAGAGCCTTTAGCACAAGATTTTAGTGAATACATAATTTTTTCAATTTGTTCTAATGTAACTTCGATGAAGGCAAATTCTTTACCGTCGACACAATGCTTTTTATCTATATAATTAGGTTGACCTGTTTTATCTATATAATTAGGTCATTAGGTTGAACCTGCGCGACTGGATTGCCAAAATTGGCAAGAAAATCTTCAGATTTACCTGCTGTTGCCGCCGAAATAGTATTTCCGAGGGAATTAATATTTAAGGTTCTCACTAATTTCCAAAATTTGGATCGGTCGATCAATAATTTTGGATCGGTTTTAAATTTGTGATGTAAAAAAGCCTTTTTTTCTGATTTAATTGAATTGTTAACTAGGTTTCTCAGCTCCTTATACTCATTTCACGCACCATCCGTCTTTAAACGCTTATATTTAGAATATGCCTTCTTTTTTAACTTGATCATGAGCTTTAAATTATCAGTCAACCAAGGCGCTGGTGGTTTGGATATCCGCGATGTTTTTAGAGGAGCATGGATGTCGAAAATATTGCATATATTTATGTCCAAAAAATCAACGATTTCATCAATATTAGCTAAGGTATCTTAGATATCTCTAAGGTAAATTTGTGAATTTTTCTCAGATTGGACGATGTTAAAATGAAAGAAGTCAGAAAAAAGCCACTTTTAAATAACACGACGCTCTCTAATAAGACCCCCGGAAAGAAATTTCATGTTATACTGCTCCATACTATTGATATAGCCTGCATGAAATCCGATTAAAAGCGACCCTTGTTGGTCGCAGATGTACACAGGTAATGTAGAGAATGATTAATACCGTTGACTATCCGTATAAATATGGGAGAAAATCCGGCACGTAAATGTCCAATAAATCAACGTAACATGAGTTAGTACAAAGTGAAATTAATTTCAACAGTAATGAAGTAAGCGCCGTAGGCAAGTAATGAGCTCCCGTGGTTTTGTAAATCGATTGTCAATTACGTCAACCGCGTTTAAGACCATACAAAAAATAGTAACGCATTAGATGGTAATAGCTATTCAAGGCTAGAAAAACTGGTATAGATAGGATAAATATTGGGAAGTTATTTAATAGCGACACTATTTTATTAATGATAAGTGCTGCTCCGATTTATTTTCAAAACCGGAACATAACCTCTTAAGTTGTCTTATACTGACCAACATCATCACTAGATGATCTAATAAGAAAAAAAC
>CAXKVY010003718.1:0-10050 GCA_964058915.1 Tetropium fuscum | reverse complement strand
GTTCGATAGTTTACTCATTATTCGATAGCTAATTCATAACAATGTTTATGTCTCGCACGCATAAGTCAAAATAGAATTATTCAACAGTCCCACATTTTCGAGTCAAAATATTTATTTTTTATGACTTAAAAATAACAAAATAATATGATACCCCGGCTGACCAAAGATGGGTTTTGTAACCCCTTGTTTTAACATTGGAAATGTTTATGTTTTTATATGGGGCCAAGTTATAAATTTTCGTTCAAGGCCAAAAGACATCTAGTGACGCAATACATATAGATATCGCAGTGCTCGGCCTTCTATCGGCGTGAAATGTACTGGGGAGTGCGGAGTATTCAGTGCAATTGGGAGAGGTAGCGCATTGCTAGTAGTGATGGGAATAATCGGGATATTTTCATAATCATAATTATAATTTTCAGAAATTTAATAATTCGAGATATAATCGAATTTATTTAGGATGAACTGATAAAAATTCTAGTTGTTTAATCTAATTTGTAGTATATACAACATGAGTAGGTGGTTCCTATAATGAATTATGATAGCACCTCCAAAGGAAAATTAAATCATAAATAACTAAATAAAAGATGTTGATATAGCTAATGAACGGCGGCGTTTTAGAATGTACATTCGGCAGCATACACATTTAAAATACTACTCTTTTAAATGTGTATGCTGCCGAATGTACATGTATGTACAACTGATGAATTTGAGTAATGAATTTATTATTTGAATTGTTTCTTATTTAAAATTTTTTTTAATAAAAAAAAATATAATTATTGCCTACTAAGAAAGAAACAGTATAATGGAATGAGAAATATTATATCACTTTATATATTAAATTAATACACTGTTTAACTGATAATATATTTTTAATAAGTCGTTAAATATAATGATACCAGGCATATTTTAATACTCTAACGTTCACACCCTCGCATATCTAGTAACTCAGCATTAATGTTTACAAACAAAGTCGACCCAGTCGGGTGGTGGTTCAGCCTCTCCGAAACCACGAGGCATCCGGTGACAGAATTATGGGGCATTTAGGCCATGGACATGGTTATCCTAAATAACTCGATGACAGAAATAATATAATATAAGTAGTAATTCCGATAATTTTACTAGCACTATTATTTCTTATACTATTTGTGACCCCCACAAATAACAAAATCTCAAAAAAAGTTTAGTTTTCGGGAAAACGCTATTATTTATAATAATTTTTGCTTACCTAAAGTAATGTCGACAAAAATTATATTTATTATACGGGGTCGTCAAAAATTACAAAATCTTAAAATTCGGTAAGAGTAAAGTTTGTACTTTTTGATCACCACGTATAAAATTTTACGTTGCCGAGAAAATGTTATTTTTTATAGTTATATTTTACAAAAAATAGTAATGACGTCGACAAAAATCATATTTTTTATACGGAGTGGTCACAAATTAAAAAATCTCTAAAAATGTTTAGTTTTCGGGAGAACGATATTAATTATAAAAGTTTTTGCTTGCCTAAAGTAATGTGTAATGAAAAAAGAAAAAGTATTAATTAAAGATATAGCTGTGAGTAATGGTTATCCTAGAGATATAGTTGAAAAACTAATTAGGAAGCGTAAATTTAAGGACACACTTCGTAATTCTACGACCTTTCAAAAGGATATAGAGACTCCAAAATATGTATCCATCCCGTACGAACCCCTGTTTACTCGTGGTTTGAGTAAGGTCTTCAAAAACGTGGGTATAACAGCGATATATTCGTCGAGTAACAAATTACAACAACTTTTAGACAATCCAAAGGATAAAATTGTTCCAAATGAAAGGTTGTAACGAAATTAGTTGTAATGATTGTGATCGAAAATATGTTGGACAAACGAGACGATCAATTAACACCAGATTTAAAGAGCATATGGTTCATCTAAAATATGGAAGAACAGATAAGTCTAGTGTTGCACAACATGCTATTGACAACAATCATACAGATATTAGTAATTTAAGATTAGTTAGAAATGTGACCAACAATAGACAGTTGGATGCATTTGAGAGCATAGAAATTGTAAAATGTAATAGTAGTATGAATAGCGACAAGGGACCTATACCGTATAGCCCGCTTTACGCGTTGCTTAGCAACCGATGATTGAAGCGTGATTAGTCACGCGTAAATTTCACGGTGATATCATTAGTGACGTCACCATGAAAATAGTATAAATATGGTAGATTTTGTTAGTTTTAATCGTCTCCGGATGATGCCAACTTGGTTGGCGAAACGCGTGTCGAGCGAAGTGAAAGTATTTTGGTGTTTGTGGAAACTACTCCGAGTGTTAAAGTAATGTCGACAAAAATTATGTTTATTATACGGAGTGGTCAAAAATTACAAAATCTTAAAATTCGGTTAGAGCAAAAATTTGTGCAAGAAGTTTATAATATTTTAAATTTTTTTGAAAATGATCTTTTTCAGTTAGTAGAGAGCTACACTTTCACCAAGTTTCGTGAAAAAATGATTTGTTATCACGAAGATATGAGCGTTAAAAGAAATCGCGATTTTTAACGATTTTTTGCAAATAAATTATTTATTTTTGAATTTTTTGACATCGGATTTCCACAGATCGATCCGTATTTAATAGTTCTACAACTTTTAACTTTTGTATAAAACTATTTTCATTTTATGGCACCATGGCACAATTTACTATGGGACCTGGTGCTTGTATTTTGGTTTATTGAATTCTACGGAAAAAATCAGATTTTTTACATATTTTTCTGTATCTCCACTTTAAGGGTCCAAATCCGTAGGCAGACTGCACTAGTATTCGAAACAACTCGAAAGGATCGGTATATTATGTTTCATATATGATGTTATCATTTCCAATGTCTCCGATAGTTGCAAGGATTGCGAAATAATAATAATAATAATGTCTTTATTTCTTGCTAAAAGAACAATAAATATATATATATATATATATATATATATATATATATATATATATATATATATATATATATATATATATATATATATATATATATATATATATATATATATATATATATATATATATATATATATATATATATATATATATATATATATATATATATATATATATATATATATATATATATATATATATATATATATGTATATATATATATATATATATATATATATATATATATATATATATATATATATATATATATATATATATATATATATATAGATATATATATATATATATATATATATATATATATATATATATATATATATATATATATATATATATATATATATATATATATATATATATATATATATATATATATATATATATATATATATACTTAAGAGAGATGGCGATATTTAACATTGTTGCTCTTCCATACAACCATCTCAATTAAACTAAATAAGAATTAGCGTACTATACGAAATATACAAAAACAAAAAAGTCAACATAGTTGAATACAAATATAAATAAAAACATTATGTTTTTTAACAGTTTTTTGACAGAATATACAGACGAAGAGGATTTGACATCATTAGGTACTAAATTGAAAATCTTACTACCATTATAACTAAAAGATCGCTGGAACTGAGTAGTTCTATGGTTAGGGATACAAAGTTGATCGCGATAACGTGTTGAGAGTCTATGTATATCAGAAAGTTTTACTAGCTTGGAGACTAAATATTTAGGTTTATTGTTTTTAAAAATCTTAAATAACATACAAGATAAATGCAATTTAAATCTTTCGCTCAGATTCAACCACTTGGAAGACTGAAAACTCGGTGAGATATGATCAGATTTGCAAATTATAACTGTACCTCAAACATGCATTTTGAATCTTCTGCAGGCTTTCTTTGTCTTTACACAGTAAGGCAGGCCAATATACAATATCACAGTGGATAATAAAGTGGATAATATTAAGGAGTGACACAATTTTAGCTTAATCTCGGTACTAAGGTAGTCTCTGTGCATGTATAACACCTTAAGTTTGGCAAATGATTTTTGTATAAGATGACTCACGTGTTTAGAAAATCGAAGAGAGGTGTCCAGCCATAAACCTAAATTCTTACAGCTTTCACTGGGAACAATGCGATGGCCATTTAACATAATATTGAAGACAGGGTCGTTAATAACAAGATCTTTCTTGCCTCCGAAAACTAATAATTCAGTTTTAGATTGATTTAACACAAGCTTGTGATACTTCAGAAATAGCGTCTAAGTCAGTATTAATTTTCGTCACAGCCAAGGGTAAAGTTTCAAAACTAAAGGGAAAATACACCTGAGTATCATCAGCGTATTGATGCGACTGACAATATTTAAGGTACTTATAAAAATCTGCCGTGTAAATACAAAATAGTAGAGGTCCTAAAATACTTCCCTGAGGAACCCCTTTAGTTATATCAGAAAAGTCAGATATATCATCATTCAAAATCACTCTCTGGCGCCTACCGGTAAGATAATTTCGGAAAAATTTAACTGCTATTTCCGAGAAGCCGAAATATTTTAATTTTAAACAGAGGGTTGTATGATCTAAGGTATCGAAGGCCTTACTAAAATCTAAAAGTATAAGACAAACATGGTTATTAGCATCGGTTTCTTTAAATATGTCATCTGTGACTTTTAGCATTGCCGTACAAGTACTGTGTTATGATCTAAAACCAGACTGAGTGACAGGTAAAATTTAGAATCATTAAGGTAGGCGTTTACTTGTTGAGAAACAATTTTTTCTAGGATTTTCGACAAGGTAGGTAGGAAGCTAATAGGTCTGAAGTGAGTTATATGGGTGGGATTTTGGCTTTTAGGAAAAGGGATGACATTTGCGTTTTTCCATGTTGCTGGAAACAACCCGTGAGAGAGGCACATATTGATAAGAAAAGTTACATGGTTATTCAAGTGGGGAGAGACAAGCCAAATAATTTTTACATCGATGCCATCAGAGCCTTTAGCACAAGATTTTAGTGAATACATAATTTTTTCAATTTGTTCTAATGTAACTTCGATGAAGGCAAATTCTTTACCGTCGACACAATGCTTTTTATCTATATAATTAGGTTGACCTGTTTTATCTATATAATTAGGTCATTAGGTTGAACCTGCGCGACTGGATTGCCAAAATTGGCAAGAAAATCTTCAGATTTACCTGCTGTTGCCGCCGAAATAGTATTTCCGAGGGAATTAATATTTAAGGTTCTCACTAATTTCCAAAATTTGGATCGGTCGATCAATAATTTTGGATCGGTTTTAAATTTGTGATGTAAAAAAGCCTTTTTTTCTGATTTAATTGAATTGTTAACTAGGTTTCTCAGCTCCTTATACTCATTTCACGCACCATCCGTCTTTAAACGCTTATATTTAGAATATGCCTTCTTTTTTAACTTGATCATGAGCTTTAAATTATCAGTCAACCAAGGCGCTGGTGGTTTGGATATCCGCGATGTTTTTAGAGGAGCATGGATGTCGAAAATATTGCATATATTTATGTCCAAAAAATCAACGATTTCATCAATATTAGCTAAGGTATCTTAGATATCTCTAAGGTAAATTTGTGAATTTTTCTCAGATTGGACGATGTTAAAATGAAAGAAGTCAGAAAAAAGCCACTTTTAAATAACACGACGCTCTCTAATAAGACCCCCGGAAAGAAATTTCATGTTATACTGCTCCATACTATTGATATAGCCTGCATGAAATCCGATTAAAAGCGACCCTTGTTGGTCGCAGATGTACACAGGTAATGTAGAGAATGATTAATACCGTTGACTATCCGTATAAATATGGGAGAAAATCCGGCACGTAAATGTCCAATAAATCAACGTAACATGAGTTAGTACAAAGTGAAATTAATTTCAACAGTAATGAAGTAAGCGCCGTAGGCAAGTAATGAGCTCCCGTGGTTTTGTAAATCGATTGTCAATTACGTCAACCGCGTTTAAGACCATACAAAAAATAGTAACGCATTAGATGGTAATAGCTATTCAAGGCTAGAAAAACTGGTATAGATAGGATAAATATTGGGAAGTTATTTAATAGCGACACTATTTTATTAATGATAAGTGCTGCTCCGATTTATTTTCAAAACCGGAACATAACCTCTTAAGTTGTCTTATACTGACCAACATCATCACTAGATGATCTAATAAGAAAAAAACAGCTGCGAGGATAATCTGAGCCTCCGATGGTGAAATATTGGCGCTACCAAGGAAATACCTAGAAGTCGAAGCATGCCGTCGATTATCCCAGTTACATTGGTAAAGTGAAATTAAAACTGACAGGAAAATATACTCGAACTTAGTCTCAGTTTGTCTGCAGGTGGGCTATCGAAGCATAGAATTACAGTTAGAAAATCGAATCTGCGAATCGTCTAAGGTAAGGTGGGCTAAGAGCGTTTTTGGAGTAAGTGCGACTATGCCATAATTATTTAATTACAAAAGCATAACAGGTATCGCCCTCTGACGGGTCTTGAGATAAATCTC
The DNA here is from genome assembly GCA_964058915.1 of Tetropium fuscum. Taxonomy (NCBI): domain Eukaryota; kingdom Metazoa; phylum Arthropoda; class Insecta; order Coleoptera; family Cerambycidae; genus Tetropium; species Tetropium fuscum. Next base: position 3,587 of record CAXKVY010003718.1, on the reverse strand, counting down.
TAATATACAAATTAGTCCCTAGTAGATTATGCATTATTTGTCAGAGTTATTGAAATCAGCTACGTTTGAATCTAAAAATATGATAGTATCGTGGCACAAAATCTGCCTTTCTAATAAAAAAGGTCATTTGGAACATTTAGCAAGTCCGCAAGAGGAAGCGGCCAAGGAACATCAGCGTTCATCCATTCAACATCCAGAGAATCACTTACTATTACCGTATGCTCTCCAGATTCTGATGGATTTTTTCTCTTATTGAAGTATTATGACGACTTCTCCTGTCATATCACATTTCAAGCAGGAAGTGGATCCAAGAGAAGAGATATATCATTTTCATCCGTAGCATCTGTGCTAAACAAAGTACAAAGAGAAGCTCTAGTAGCCATGCATGCATTATCGGGATGCGACACAACCGGAGGATTTTCAAAAAAAGGTAATCATGCTTCTGCAAAAGGCTTCAAAAAATTCTTAACCAGAGTTTTATTTCAGGAAAGTTGTCTTTTTGGAAGGCATTTAAAAATTCATCGGAAAAAATCTTTCAATCTCTTGGGTTACCTACTTGGACATGCAGAAACAGACCTAAATCTAATAATCGATGATTTGGAGAACTTCATCTGCATAGTTTATAATCCTAATATAAATATTACAAAACTCTCGGATCTGCGGTGGTGGTGCTTTACCAAACAACAACTACAGGGCGAGCAGTTGCCACCTACAAGAAGTAGTTTATATCCGGTAGTAAATAGAGCTAGGCAGAAAGTTCCTAATCTGAACCCCTTGAATTTTGGATGGCGACAAGAAAATAATCGATATAAGCCTGTATTAACAATCGCAGAACATATTGCGCCACTTGATATTTTAAATTTGATTTCATATTCATGCAAAAAAAACCTTCTGTGACTCCAGAAGATGTAAGTGTTTTATTAATCGCTTACGGTGTACAGAGCTTTGTTTCTGCGAAGGAGATGAACATGTATGTAAAAACAATACGAACCAAGAAGAAACACCAATAACTGACCTCGACGATGACAGTAGCGACGAGGATCAAGGTGAAACGTCAATAGCTAACCTCAGAGACGACAGTGACGAAGAAGATTTATAGAATGTCTTGGACTTGCTGTTCATTTATTTCTATTACATATATAGTTAATTGTGTTTGTTACCCTAGGTTCTGTTTCTCAACAACATAATTTATATACAGGATTGAAAATATAGACATTTCAATAGATCAACTTTATTATAGCATTCAGATCAACTAGTTTCAATTCAACAATAACCACAGGTATATAACATATATATAGAAAAGCGCTCTTGAAACTACCTACGAATAATATATTCATAATTGTGGCAAACGATATTCATAATTGACCACCAATAATTGTTTTGGATGCATGTTTCAATTCAAGTGCAACAAAAAAACATAATTTTCCAAATTATCCCCCTAACTATTCGAAATATGACAAAAGTTTAATAGACCTTTTTCTTTCTACACCAATATACAATAATTTCAAAAAAAAATCAAGTCGCTATCTCACACCGTTCACAAGATATGAAAGTTTGAAGAAAACATCCCTTATAGGGGGTGAGGTCGAAGCCCGCTCATCCGAGGGTGGAAACATGAGTTATCTTAAATAAAACAATGTAACTCAACAGAAAAATTATGTTTCTAACTTTAATCACTTATTTCCCACGCCATGACGTGTGCGCTTCTACTAAATGTTATATTCTAGTTTTAATTTTGTTAGAACGAAAAATATGTTCATTTAGGTAAAATTTTATCCACTAGAATCACGAAAAATCTGGAGACAGGGTTTTGTAGATTTTGCATTTAACTAACTATACGCTCCTGCCTCAAAACAATTTAATATACTTTACACTTTAAGTACGAAATACAGCCAGAAACGCATTTACCCCATTATACGGGGCAAGTGCGACCTATAGTCCAAAAAAATATAATTCTGTTTTTTCTATACGTATTATTACACATTTATTTTATTACGCATAAAATACATATGAAATCAGCTCCAAATTCTCCGACACCAAAACACCTGTTGTAGGCCTATGTAATCGCCATTCCCAACGTTTAACATATAATGTTATCTGTTGAAAACGTTGCTTTGTAACACCACTGCTGCAATATTCAAAATCGTGTGGCAATAAGTATGTGCAAGAGCTCTAGTACTTTTTACCACAGGGGTGTGAAATTTCATGTGAAACCTCACACGTGCGGTAAAGTGCTGGTTACGGAATGCAAATTATGATACCTAGTGACAGGTCACTTTATCGCATACGTGCAGCAAAGTGGTGGTAACCGTACGCAAATTAATGACGGTAACTAGCTACTTGTAGCACGCGTGCGGAGAAAGTAAAATTTATCAAGGCATGTTTCATTTCTTTCCTAAATTTAATTTCAGATTTAGCTGCAAGTGTATCTAAGTATCCCTCTTCGAAGAGAAGACCACATCTTAAATTTTTGTTGAAAATTACTTTTTAAATCATGCCCTTAGAGTTGCAATAAAATTTTCTGAAATATACGATCCTCTTATGAAATACTATTTGCACTTTTTTCACTCTCTAGATTACTTTTCGGCGCATATTTATCTCTACAAATCCGGCGAAAATTATTTGGCACAAGCGCTTATTCACTTATCCTTGTAAAATATAGCAACGGAGTTTTAGGAATATGGAATTAAAATATAGACATTTAGTGAGAATAAAGACATAAATCTAAAAGTAATTCAACGGCGAGCCGTCATCCCCTGCGGTGCGCCCGAATTAAAAGAAACAACAAAGAAATAGGGAAATATATCGCGCGTTGAAAATACTGGACTTCCTTTATGCGCTACAAAAATGTCATATAAATCAATGTATACTACAGTAAACAAGCACACATTAAATTGTACTTTATACAATGTGTGCGGAATATTTCTCGAGTGTAAAGAGAGGAAGGCCCTTGCTTGGGCCGGAACAAAAATAACCTATGGAAGGTAAATAATACAACGGGGGTTATGTTATGTGACAGGAATGTCATGTAGATATCTGTATTTCATTGAATTGGCGGAGAAAAATTGTTTTTATTTATTTTCTTCACTATGGAAGAATTTAGGAGAAAGAAATTTTCCGAACGACTTGCACTAATAAAATGACAGTTTTTGACAATTTTTGTAACCCTGAGATATTATTACAAGGCGGGAACAAAATCAACCCATATAATATTTTTCTTCAAATTTTTTTAACACGTCGATATTTCTTTCTATCTTGAGTTTTCCTCGAGAATTGATTGTTTGCCCACAAAAAATAAAAATATGCTCACATAGGAATGCCGTCGAAAAAAATATATTCTAATAGAACTAATATAAAGCTAATAACTATATTCCAGGGTAAAAATTGGATTTTTTTCGAATTTTAGAAAAAACAATTAATACATAAAACCAACAAATGATTTTAGTTTTGATTAAGCAAGCAATTTCTGAATCACTCCCTCTTTGAATGCTTCAGAATTCTATTGTATATGTATTTTTAAAATATTTTCTAGCACATAGCTAGGAAGGGTAGTTGTTTTAAATAGATTCTACAAGATTTTATGCATT
>CAXKVY010003717.1:0-12865 GCA_964058915.1 Tetropium fuscum | reverse complement strand
ATGGGAATAATCGGGATATTTTCATAATCATAATTATAATTTTCAGAAATTTAATAATTCGAGATATAATCGAATTTATTTAGGATGAACTGATAAAAATTCTAGTTGTTTAATCTAATTTGTAGTATATACAACATGAGTAGGTGGTTCCTATAATGAATTATGATAGCACCTCCAAAGGAAAATTAAATCATAAATAACTAAATAAAAGATGTTGATATAGCTAATGAACGGCGGCGTTTTAGAATGTACATTCGGCAGCATACACATTTAAAATACTACTCTTTTAAATGTGTATGCTGCCGAATGTACATGTATGTACAACTGATGAATTTGAGTAATGAATTTATTATTTGAATTGTTTCTTATTTAAAATTTTTTTTAATAAAAAAAAATATAATTATTGCCTACTAAGAAAGAAACAGTATAATGGAATGAGAAATATTATATCACTTTATATATTAAATTAATACACTGTTTAACTGATAATATATTTTTAATAAGTCGTTAAATATAATGATACCAGGCATATTTTAATACTCTAACGTTCACACCCTCGCATATCTAGTAACTCAGCATTAATGTTTACAAACAAAGTCGACCCAGTCGGGTGGTGGTTCAGCCTCTCCGAAACCACGAGGCATCCGGTGACAGAATTATGGGGCATTTAGGCCATGGACATGGTTATCCTAAATAACTCGATGACAGAAATAATATAATATAAGTAGTAATTCCGATAATTTTACTAGCACTATTATTTCTTATACTATTTGTGACCCCCACAAATAACAAAATCTCAAAAAAAGTTTAGTTTTCGGGAAAACGCTATTATTTATAATAATTTTTGCTTACCTAAAGTAATGTCGACAAAAATTATATTTATTATACGGGGTCGTCAAAAATTACAAAATCTTAAAATTCGGTAAGAGTAAAGTTTGTACTTTTTGATCACCACGTATAAAATTTTACGTTGCCGAGAAAATGTTATTTTTTATAGTTATATTTTACAAAAAATAGTAATGACGTCGACAAAAATCATATTTTTTATACGGAGTGGTCACAAATTAAAAAATCTCTAAAAATGTTTAGTTTTCGGGAGAACGATATTAATTATAAAAGTTTTTGCTTGCCTAAAGTAATGTGTAATGAAAAAAGAAAAAGTATTAATTAAAGATATAGCTGTGAGTAATGGTTATCCTAGAGATATAGTTGAAAAACTAATTAGGAAGCGTAAATTTAAGGACACACTTCGTAATTCTACGACCTTTCAAAAGGATATAGAGACTCCAAAATATGTATCCATCCCGTACGAACCCCTGTTTACTCGTGGTTTGAGTAAGGTCTTCAAAAACGTGGGTATAACAGCGATATATTCGTCGAGTAACAAATTACAACAACTTTTAGACAATCCAAAGGATAAAATTGTTCCAAATGAAAGGTTGTAACGAAATTAGTTGTAATGATTGTGATCGAAAATATGTTGGACAAACGAGACGATCAATTAACACCAGATTTAAAGAGCATATGGTTCATCTAAAATATGGAAGAACAGATAAGTCTAGTGTTGCACAACATGCTATTGACAACAATCATACAGATATTAGTAATTTAAGATTAGTTAGAAATGTGACCAACAATAGACAGTTGGATGCATTTGAGAGCATAGAAATTGTAAAATGTAATAGTAGTATGAATAGCGACAAGGGACCTATACCGTATAGCCCGCTTTACGCGTTGCTTAGCAACCGATGATTGAAGCGTGATTAGTCACGCGTAAATTTCACGGTGATATCATTAGTGACGTCACCATGAAAATAGTATAAATATGGTAGATTTTGTTAGTTTTAATCGTCTCCGGATGATGCCAACTTGGTTGGCGAAACGCGTGTCGAGCGAAGTGAAAGTATTTTGGTGTTTGTGGAAACTACTCCGAGTGTTAAAGTAATGTCGACAAAAATTATGTTTATTATACGGAGTGGTCAAAAATTACAAAATCTTAAAATTCGGTTAGAGCAAAAATTTGTGCAAGAAGTTTATAATATTTTAAATTTTTTTGAAAATGATCTTTTTCAGTTAGTAGAGAGCTACACTTTCACCAAGTTTCGTGAAAAAATGATTTGTTATCACGAAGATATGAGCGTTAAAAGAAATCGCGATTTTTAACGATTTTTTGCAAATAAATTATTTATTTTTGAATTTTTTGACATCGGATTTCCACAGATCGATCCGTATTTAATAGTTCTACAACTTTTAACTTTTGTATAAAACTATTTTCATTTTATGGCACCATGGCACAATTTACTATGGGACCTGGTGCTTGTATTTTGGTTTATTGAATTCTACGGAAAAAATCAGATTTTTTACATATTTTTCTGTATCTCCACTTTAAGGGTCCAAATCCGTAGGCAGACTGCACTAGTATTCGAAACAACTCGAAAGGATCGGTATATTATGTTTCATATATGATGTTATCATTTCCAATGTCTCCGATAGTTGCAAGGATTGCGAAATAATAATAATAATAATGTCTTTATTTCTTGCTAAAAGAACAATAAATATATATATATATATATATATATATATATATATATATATATATATATATATATATATATATATATATATATATATATATATATATATATATATATATATATATATATATATATATATATATATATATATATATATATATATATATATATATATATATATATATATATATATATATATATATATATATATATATATATATATATATATATATATATATATATATATATATATATATATATATATATATATATATATATATATATATATATATATATATATATATATATATATATATATATATATATATATATATATATATATATATATATATATATATATATATATATATATATATATATATATATATATATATATATATATATATATATATATATATATATACTTAAGAGAGATGGCGATATTTAACATTGTTGCTCTTCCATACAACCATCTCAATTAAACTAAATAAGAATTAGCGTACTATACGAAATATACAAAAACAAAAAAGTCAACATAGTTGAATACAAATATAAATAAAAACATTATGTTTTTTAACAGTTTTTTGACAGAATATACAGACGAAGAGGATTTGACATCATTAGGTACTAAATTGAAAATCTTACTACCATTATAACTAAAAGATCGCTGGAACTGAGTAGTTCTATGGTTAGGGATACAAAGTTGATCGCGATAACGTGTTGAGAGTCTATGTATATCAGAAAGTTTTACTAGCTTGGAGACTAAATATTTAGGTTTATTGTTTTTAAAAATCTTAAATAACATACAAGATAAATGCAATTTAAATCTTTCGCTCAGATTCAACCACTTGGAAGACTGAAAACTCGGTGAGATATGATCAGATTTGCAAATTATAACTGTACCTCAAACATGCATTTTGAATCTTCTGCAGGCTTTCTTTGTCTTTACACAGTAAGGCAGGCCAATATACAATATCACAGTGGATAATAAAGTGGATAATATTAAGGAGTGACACAATTTTAGCTTAATCTCGGTACTAAGGTAGTCTCTGTGCATGTATAACACCTTAAGTTTGGCAAATGATTTTTGTATAAGATGACTCACGTGTTTAGAAAATCGAAGAGAGGTGTCCAGCCATAAACCTAAATTCTTACAGCTTTCACTGGGAACAATGCGATGGCCATTTAACATAATATTGAAGACAGGGTCGTTAATAACAAGATCTTTCTTGCCTCCGAAAACTAATAATTCAGTTTTAGATTGATTTAACACAAGCTTGTGATACTTCAGAAATAGCGTCTAAGTCAGTATTAATTTTCGTCACAGCCAAGGGTAAAGTTTCAAAACTAAAGGGAAAATACACCTGAGTATCATCAGCGTATTGATGCGACTGACAATATTTAAGGTACTTATAAAAATCTGCCGTGTAAATACAAAATAGTAGAGGTCCTAAAATACTTCCCTGAGGAACCCCTTTAGTTATATCAGAAAAGTCAGATATATCATCATTCAAAATCACTCTCTGGCGCCTACCGGTAAGATAATTTCGGAAAAATTTAACTGCTATTTCCGAGAAGCCGAAATATTTTAATTTTAAACAGAGGGTTGTATGATCTAAGGTATCGAAGGCCTTACTAAAATCTAAAAGTATAAGACAAACATGGTTATTAGCATCGGTTTCTTTAAATATGTCATCTGTGACTTTTAGCATTGCCGTACAAGTACTGTGTTATGATCTAAAACCAGACTGAGTGACAGGTAAAATTTAGAATCATTAAGGTAGGCGTTTACTTGTTGAGAAACAATTTTTTCTAGGATTTTCGACAAGGTAGGTAGGAAGCTAATAGGTCTGAAGTGAGTTATATGGGTGGGATTTTGGCTTTTAGGAAAAGGGATGACATTTGCGTTTTTCCATGTTGCTGGAAACAACCCGTGAGAGAGGCACATATTGATAAGAAAAGTTACATGGTTATTCAAGTGGGGAGAGACAAGCCAAATAATTTTTACATCGATGCCATCAGAGCCTTTAGCACAAGATTTTAGTGAATACATAATTTTTTCAATTTGTTCTAATGTAACTTCGATGAAGGCAAATTCTTTACCGTCGACACAATGCTTTTTATCTATATAATTAGGTTGACCTGTTTTATCTATATAATTAGGTCATTAGGTTGAACCTGCGCGACTGGATTGCCAAAATTGGCAAGAAAATCTTCAGATTTACCTGCTGTTGCCGCCGAAATAGTATTTCCGAGGGAATTAATATTTAAGGTTCTCACTAATTTCCAAAATTTGGATCGGTCGATCAATAATTTTGGATCGGTTTTAAATTTGTGATGTAAAAAAGCCTTTTTTTCTGATTTAATTGAATTGTTAACTAGGTTTCTCAGCTCCTTATACTCATTTCACGCACCATCCGTCTTTAAACGCTTATATTTAGAATATGCCTTCTTTTTTAACTTGATCATGAGCTTTAAATTATCAGTCAACCAAGGCGCTGGTGGTTTGGATATCCGCGATGTTTTTAGAGGAGCATGGATGTCGAAAATATTGCATATATTTATGTCCAAAAAATCAACGATTTCATCAATATTAGCTAAGGTATCTTAGATATCTCTAAGGTAAATTTGTGAATTTTTCTCAGATTGGACGATGTTAAAATGAAAGAAGTCAGAAAAAAGCCACTTTTAAATAACACGACGCTCTCTAATAAGACCCCCGGAAAGAAATTTCATGTTATACTGCTCCATACTATTGATATAGCCTGCATGAAATCCGATTAAAAGCGACCCTTGTTGGTCGCAGATGTACACAGGTAATGTAGAGAATGATTAATACCGTTGACTATCCGTATAAATATGGGAGAAAATCCGGCACGTAAATGTCCAATAAATCAACGTAACATGAGTTAGTACAAAGTGAAATTAATTTCAACAGTAATGAAGTAAGCGCCGTAGGCAAGTAATGAGCTCCCGTGGTTTTGTAAATCGATTGTCAATTACGTCAACCGCGTTTAAGACCATACAAAAAATAGTAACGCATTAGATGGTAATAGCTATTCAAGGCTAGAAAAACTGGTATAGATAGGATAAATATTGGGAAGTTATTTAATAGCGACACTATTTTATTAATGATAAGTGCTGCTCCGATTTATTTTCAAAACCGGAACATAACCTCTTAAGTTGTCTTATACTGACCAACATCATCACTAGATGATCTAATAAGAAAAAAACAGCTGCGAGGATAATCTGAGCCTCCGATGGTGAAATATTGGCGCTACCAAGGAAATACCTAGAAGTCGAAGCATGCCGTCGATTATCCCAGTTACATTGGTAAAGTGAAATTAAAACTGACAGGAAAATATACTCGAACTTAGTCTCAGTTTGTCTGCAGGTGGGCTATCGAAGCATAGAATTACAGTTAGAAAATCGAATCTGCGAATCGTCTAAGGTAAGGTGGGCTAAGAGCGTTTTTGGAGTAAGTGCGACTATGCCATAATTATTTAATTACAAAAGCATAACAGGTATCGCCCTCTGACGGGTCTTGAGATAAATCTCTAATATACAAATTAGTCCCTAGTAGATTATGCATTATTTGTCAGAGTTATTGAAATCAGCTACGTTTGAATCTAAAAATATGATAGTATCGTGGCACAAAATCTGCCTTTCTAATAAAAAAGGTCATTTGGAACATTTAGCAAGTCCGCAAGAGGAAGCGGCCAAGGAACATCAGCGTTCATCCATTCAACATCCAGAGAATCACTTACTATTACCGTATGCTCTCCAGATTCTGATGGATTTTTTCTCTTATTGAAGTATTATGACGACTTCTCCTGTCATATCACATTTCAAGCAGGAAGTGGATCCAAGAGAAGAGATATATCATTTTCATCCGTAGCATCTGTGCTAAACAAAGTACAAAGAGAAGCTCTAGTAGCCATGCATGCATTATCGGGATGCGACACAACCGGAGGATTTTCAAAAAAAGGTAATCATGCTTCTGCAAAAGGCTTCAAAAAATTCTTAACCAGAGTTTTATTTCAGGAAAGTTGTCTTTTTGGAAGGCATTTAAAAATTCATCGGAAAAAATCTTTCAATCTCTTGGGTTACCTACTTGGACATGCAGAAACAGACCTAAATCTAATAATCGATGATTTGGAGAACTTCATCTGCATAGTTTATAATCCTAATATAAATATTACAAAACTCTCGGATCTGCGGTGGTGGTGCTTTACCAAACAACAACTACAGGGCGAGCAGTTGCCACCTACAAGAAGTAGTTTATATCCGGTAGTAAATAGAGCTAGGCAGAAAGTTCCTAATCTGAACCCCTTGAATTTTGGATGGCGACAAGAAAATAATCGATATAAGCCTGTATTAACAATCGCAGAACATATTGCGCCACTTGATATTTTAAATTTGATTTCATATTCATGCAAAAAAAACCTTCTGTGACTCCAGAAGATGTAAGTGTTTTATTAATCGCTTACGGTGTACAGAGCTTTGTTTCTGCGAAGGAGATGAACATGTATGTAAAAACAATACGAACCAAGAAGAAACACCAATAACTGACCTCGACGATGACAGTAGCGACGAGGATCAAGGTGAAACGTCAATAGCTAACCTCAGAGACGACAGTGACGAAGAAGATTTATAGAATGTCTTGGACTTGCTGTTCATTTATTTCTATTACATATATAGTTAATTGTGTTTGTTACCCTAGGTTCTGTTTCTCAACAACATAATTTATATACAGGATTGAAAATATAGACATTTCAATAGATCAACTTTATTATAGCATTCAGATCAACTAGTTTCAATTCAACAATAACCACAGGTATATAACATATATATAGAAAAGCGCTCTTGAAACTACCTACGAATAATATATTCATAATTGTGGCAAACGATATTCATAATTGACCACCAATAATTGTTTTGGATGCATGTTTCAATTCAAGTGCAACAAAAAAACATAATTTTCCAAATTATCCCCCTAACTATTCGAAATATGACAAAAGTTTAATAGACCTTTTTCTTTCTACACCAATATACAATAATTTCAAAAAAAAATCAAGTCGCTATCTCACACCGTTCACAAGATATGAAAGTTTGAAGAAAACATCCCTTATAGGGGGTGAGGTCGAAGCCCGCTCATCCGAGGGTGGAAACATGAGTTATCTTAAATAAAACAATGTAACTCAACAGAAAAATTATGTTTCTAACTTTAATCACTTATTTCCCACGCCATGACGTGTGCGCTTCTACTAAATGTTATATTCTAGTTTTAATTTTGTTAGAACGAAAAATATGTTCATTTAGGTAAAATTTTATCCACTAGAATCACGAAAAATCTGGAGACAGGGTTTTGTAGATTTTGCATTTAACTAACTATACGCTCCTGCCTCAAAACAATTTAATATACTTTACACTTTAAGTACGAAATACAGCCAGAAACGCATTTACCCCATTATACGGGGCAAGTGCGACCTATAGTCCAAAAAAATATAATTCTGTTTTTTCTATACGTATTATTACACATTTATTTTATTACGCATAAAATACATATGAAATCAGCTCCAAATTCTCCGACACCAAAACACCTGTTGTAGGCCTATGTAATCGCCATTCCCAACGTTTAACATATAATGTTATCTGTTGAAAACGTTGCTTTGTAACACCACTGCTGCAATATTCAAAATCGTGTGGCAATAAGTATGTGCAAGAGCTCTAGTACTTTTTACCACAGGGGTGTGAAATTTCATGTGAAACCTCACACGTGCGGTAAAGTGCTGGTTACGGAATGCAAATTATGATACCTAGTGACAGGTCACTTTATCGCATACGTGCAGCAAAGTGGTGGTAACCGTACGCAAATTAATGACGGTAACTAGCTACTTGTAGCACGCGTGCGGAGAAAGTAAAATTTATCAAGGCATGTTTCATTTCTTTCCTAAATTTAATTTCAGATTTAGCTGCAAGTGTATCTAAGTATCCCTCTTCGAAGAGAAGACCACATCTTAAATTTTTGTTGAAAATTACTTTTTAAATCATGCCCTTAGAGTTGCAATAAAATTTTCTGAAATATACGATCCTCTTATGAAATACTATTTGCACTTTTTTCACTCTCTAGATTACTTTTCGGCGCATATTTATCTCTACAAATCCGGCGAAAATTATTTGGCACAAGCGCTTATTCACTTATCCTTGTAAAATATAGCAACGGAGTTTTAGGAATATGGAATTAAAATATAGACATTTAGTGAGAATAAAGACATAAATCTAAAAGTAATTCAACGGCGAGCCGTCATCCCCTGCGGTGCGCCCGAATTAAAAGAAACAACAAAGAAATAGGGAAATATATCGCGCGTTGAAAATACTGGACTTCCTTTATGCGCTACAAAAATGTCATATAAATCAATGTATACTACAGTAAACAAGCACACATTAAATTGTACTTTATACAATGTGTGCGGAATATTTCTCGAGTGTAAAGAGAGGAAGGCCCTTGCTTGGGCCGGAACAAAAATAACCTATGGAAGGTAAATAATACAACGGGGGTTATGTTATGTGACAGGAATGTCATGTAGATATCTGTATTTCATTGAATTGGCGGAGAAAAATTGTTTTTATTTATTTTCTTCACTATGGAAGAATTTAGGAGAAAGAAATTTTCCGAACGACTTGCACTAATAAAATGACAGTTTTTGACAATTTTTGTAACCCTGAGATATTATTACAAGGCGGGAACAAAATCAACCCATATAATATTTTTCTTCAAATTTTTTTAACACGTCGATATTTCTTTCTATCTTGAGTTTTCCTCGAGAATTGATTGTTTGCCCACAAAAAATAAAAATATGCTCACATAGGAATGCCGTCGAAAAAAATATATTCTAATAGAACTAATATAAAGCTAATAACTATATTCCAGGGTAAAAATTGGATTTTTTTCGAATTTTAGAAAAAACAATTAATACATAAAACCAACAAATGATTTTAGTTTTGATTAAGCAAGCAATTTCTGAATCACTCCCTCTTTGAATGCTTCAGAATTCTATTGTATATGTATTTTTAAAATATTTTCTAGCACATAGCTAGGAAGGGTAGTTGTTTTAAATAGATTCTACAAGATTTTATGCATTTTAAAGTTTAACATCCTCTGGATAACTGTATGCATAATGCTTTTATATTATAATATGTTCAAATAGAGCAAATATAAATAGTATACTAGGTTTGTGTATTCTAAGAATTTGAGTTCCGTCAAAAACTGATGTCATAAAATGTCACTGCAAATGTTGGAATATTAATATTTTAAATTCAAATATAAATAATGATCAGTGAACAAATCGTACATCACTCTGAAGATCATCAATGAAGGTGAACGAACTTGTACTTCTAAGTGGTTTGTTTCCGTGTGTATGTCCAGATATACAACTGGTAAGTGTGTCTTCCTTATGTTAATAACCAATAATAATAAAAAAATATTTCTTTTAATACTGTATTTTTTTTTACAGTAAATATATTTCTTTGAATATAAACTGCTGTTCAAAATTATCGCACCACATTAATATTTGCTAAAATTTGAGGTCTCATAACTTTTTTACTTTTAGTCCAATTTTGATAATTTTTTTAGAATACTGTAGATAAAACGACTAATTTCAACTTGCATATCCAGTCTTTTGTTAACTGAGGACGGTTTAGGTATTATACAGGGCTAACTAAAAGGTTGTTATATCACCCTAATTTTAAAACACTCGGTGGAATAATTTCGTAACCAAATTCTTTAAAAATACCAATTTTTGTTAAGAACCATTCCTTTCCTACATTTTGTTTTTGGTCCATGTCTTTAGATACATTGGTTCATTTTTAAGAGCAAAATGAATTTGTCACCAACAGTTTACTGTTAATGTACTCTGCTGTTACAAGTGATATGTAAAACGTAGGCGGCGTATGTCAACCAAAAAACAATGATTGGGTGTATGCAACCTCATGTTGACACATTTTTAAAAACAATAAGGTGTTGAGGAATATTCAGCAATTTAAAATAATGAATCGTGTGAGACATTTGACAGCATTGGAATGTGTAAGGGCGCAAACTTTGGTTGAAGAGGGTAGAAGTATGCGATATGTCTCTCGAATTCTGGGTGTTAACCATTCGACAATAAGTCGAATGTTAGAACGTCACAGGGCAACTGGTTCTCACTCCAGGAGACATGGGCAGGGTAGAAAAAGGGCGACGAATGTTAGAGATGACCATTTTCTCCGCCAAAATGCTTTAAGAAATCGGACAGTAACAAGTTCGCAATTGAAGAGTGAACTTGAGATGGTTAGAAATGTTCAAGTTTCTGCTGTTACTGTAAGGAGAAGACTACGGGAGGCAGGTTTGATAAGTAGAAGGCCCATAAAGGCACCAGAACTTACCAGGGCTGAGAAGGTAGCTCGCGTACGATTTGCACGAGCACATGAAAATTGGACTATCGATGACTGGAGGAAAGTCCTATTCTCCGATGAAACAAGAATAAGCCTAAAATCTTGTGATGGGCGGCAACGTGTGTATAGAAGACAAGGGGAAAGGGAAGCTGCCTTCAATTTCTTTCTAAACGAACCCTTTGGTCGTGGCTTCAAAATGTTTTGGGCGGGTAGAGAACATTCTCCAGGAGCATGTAATGCCATATGCTCCGTTTATTGGTCCTGATTTCATATTCATGCAAGATAATGCAAGACCACATGTAGCAAGAATTTGTGTTGAGTACTTGAATGAAGTCCATATTGATGTTATGAACTGGCCAGCACGAAGCCCGGATTTAAATCCCATCGAACACCTATGGGACATCATTAAGAGAGCAGTGAGACAACGTCTACCAGCCCCACAGAACTTTCAACAGCTGGAACAGGTTACTCTTCATGAGTGGGATAATATTCCTGAATCCGTCATTCAAAACCTCATTAGAAGTATGCCACGGCGGATTCAGGCTGTAAGCCGAGCTAGAGGTGGCAACACAACCTACTAGGGATCAGCTCACATAATTTTATTTCTTTGTTTTCTTGTTAATTAAAAAATGTTTCTTGTCACCCTGAAAGTTTTTTCAATTGATTTCTGTATGGTGCGATAATTTTGAACCAATGCATCTAAAGACATGGACCAAAATACAAAATGTAGGAAAGGAATGGTTCTTAAAATATTTTAAAAAATGGAAAAGCTTCAGTCCTGAAGCAAAACGTCTTTAACCAGTAACATGCTTGTATAATTTTAATATCTCCAGATGGCACCACCATCCCAAGAAAGCGGAAAATTTAAAACATAAAATGATGCAAGAAAATAGAAACATACTTTCCTGTTGAATCCTTCTTATTTTGTTATGGACGCCAGTTCTATGAATATAAATTTTTAAGTTAAATGAAGGATCAATTTAGTCATGAGCACTCTTTCGCCTCAGAGGGGGTCCAATTAGAGTTATTAGTTTTTTGATAAAAAAATCTTTTAGGTATTTGTTGATAATGAAAGTTAACGACTCATCATTATTGAATTTAAACTGTATGCAATTTTTAACAAAATTTTAAATTTATGTGAATCTCAAAATTATATTAGCTATATTGCTTAGTATTTAAATTATTCACCTGAAAGTTGCAGAACAAGAAAGAAGAAGCTGTGATTACTGATGATTATGTTTATTAACACTCGGAGTAGTTTCCACAAACACCAAAACACTTTCACTTCGCTCGACGCGCGTTTCGCCAACCAAGTTGGCATCATCCGGAGACGATTAAAACTAATCTTAAACTACAAAATCTACCATATTTATACTATTTTTCCGGTGACGTCACTAATGATATCACCGTGAAATTTACGCGTGACTAATCACGCTTCAATGATCGGTTGCTAAGCAACGCGTAAAGCGGGCTACGGTATGTATTATGTTTATTATAAAAGATGTTGTTAATGTGAAATGACATTTTAAAACATATTACTGCCCTGCGAAAAACCTATTTAACTTAAAATCTAATTAAGGGACTAAGTCCCCTGAAACAATATTCATTAAAATTAGCAAATTTAGATCGTTTATTACCTTGCTGCAAATATGATAATCCCATTTTTTTATGTACATCCACAAAACTTGTCACTTTCGATTACACTTGAATGCGAACTAGTAAACTGCTGTCGAGCTCTGGTGGTGTCATCTAGCGGGATATCGCTGCACTGCTTCTGGAATGCTGACTGCCTTCGTTTGTATCTTTTTCTACGCCTTGGGATTTATCTACTACCAAATGTATCTCACTTGCTACTCTGCTGTTGTTTCCAAACTGCTATCGCTTGATAGTCACTGTGG
>CAXKVY010003716.1:0-10879 GCA_964058915.1 Tetropium fuscum | reverse complement strand
GTCATCTAGCTATTTTTTACACAATTAGGTAATGCCGTTATCATTATCATTTTGCGACAATGGAAACTTCCTAATCATGTTTGTCATTTAGTCAACTCGTGGCTTCCGCTACAGTCCAAGTAAACCTTGGATAATCGCAATATCATGTCACCCTCCCTCTTAATAATAATATTATAGTGGAAAATTAAAAATAATTCCGAACAGTTGGAGCTTATTTCAGAAAATGGCGACAGTATATACCTACCCTTTTGTAGAATATAATAGATGCCATTAGATTAAGTTTTGCCATATTTTTTATTAGTTTTTTTTTCATTAGGTTTCATTAGCTATTTCTTGAAGCTTAATAATATTTTAGAACATGATGTAAAGGGGATTTAAACCATGTAGGCCTCTTTTTATGTATTATTTTATAGGCTTACATTACATAGGATTATTGGTGGTCGCTAGGTATAATATTTACGGATCAGCTGTTCAAAATAGGGAGGACCGGGGCCGTAAAATCACGGACAAAATAATAATTATAATTTTTCGTTCTTCTGAGACTGAAGTAAAAACTTCACTCCTTTATGACAGGGACTGAAGTGTCACTTTCCGTCCTTCAGGGATTAAATATTTACGGAAATCCCGGAAGAATAAAATTACAAACAAAAGAATGTAGCAGATGCTTTATTGATTTAATATTTACCTAAATTAATGTCGTTACAGTTCGTCATATTGGCCAGTCTTTCCCGGGTGAATGCAGCAGATAAGACCTACTTCGGCTGCCCTCTTATCATTTATTCACTCATAATCGAGTTCATGACACTAGCAATGACAATATATCCCAATTAATCTTGTCACAACGCAACATTACTATGGTTACGAACTTGTCAATCAGTGACTCGTAATATTTGCCTCGCTTTATGCTTAGTAATTAATTATCTGTATTTCTATAAAGGTTTCTATGTGCTTTTTTATATTATGTATAGTTTCAATTTCGGAAGTACAAAATATATCCTATATACCTTGCGACAGAGGTACTTTTAATCCCTCAAGTAAATTATGGCCCTCCTTTTACCTTCACCTTCGGGATTAAAAGTACTACTTCAGTCCCGCGATATATAAGATACTATTATGTCATACTAGTTCATTATTGTGTTGTATAATGGAGCCATTATACAATAATATTGAATAATAATACTTGTTCTTCATTACACAACTCTTTACATTTGATTAGGTACATATGTTGCCACACGAACGGACATCAACAATATTCCGAATAATTATATTGAAAACTAAAAGCAAAACGGCTATATGACCGCCAAATCATACCAAATGATGACATTGCCTTTTTAAAATAGATTTTTTTTGACATTTCTCTCAAAAACGCATTAAGAATTGGAAAAACAATGATCAAAAACGTACAATCTTGGACAAATTATAGTACTTAACATGCAATTAATTTGTCATTATTAACGCCCTGCGTCAATACAACATCAAATTGATTTTTATGATTATTTCTTCTCAATATTCATATTGTGGATGCAATAACTAACTAGTATGATATAAAAGTTTGCATTCACCGCGGTTATTAAGTAGATGTGTGTACCCTATGGCGACTTACAAGATCGTCGCCCTCAGAGCATAAACATTAAACTAATACCCTTGATAGGTACATAAATAACTATTTTGTAATAATACGTTATTCTTGAACGTACCTAAATGAATAATGTACTGAAATATACATAGAAAACAAATAGTTAAAGATTCAGAAAAATGTATTCCATAAATATAGCAATTGACTACATAGGTACATATAAAATTAAACCATAAGTAACTTATCTGAACGTTGTTTATACAATATTAATATCAACATAACACTGTACATATAGGAATATTAGAATTTCATAGCCATGAAACGAAAATATTGATAATTAGTACTTGAAGGATAGTGTACCTACGTCAGTTTCCCCTATTGGCCAGCAAGCAAACCCTGCGGCAAAAAGCTAACTAAAAGAAATACCTGTCCATTCTACTAGTACAAAAAGCGACTACAATACTGCATTCATTCTGAAGAATGAACGTTACCTACCTGTCGCTTTGATTTGCCAAGTCTAAAATATATTTCACCTCAGTAATCATTGTCAACCATTGAAAAAAAGCACACGTATTGTGCTAAGAAATTCCATTCATTTTCTTAGATACCGAAAGATAAAGTATCATCGATTCTTACAAATCCATTTTTTCCTCTTCTTTCCTGAAAGATTTCTATTATCGACCATTGAAAAAATTTATAAGGCGATCTAGTATATTAAATTTTGACTTTATTCTGAAATGCACAGTATCCGAGGGGTACAATTCTAATTTATAGCTTCCTTAATACGATTGATACGACAAAGAAGCGTTTTAGCAAATGTTTTTTAAAATTTTTTTTACTAAATGCCATCAACATGCGTGACTTTCTTCTAATGAAGAAAGAAGTTCCAATGCTTTGAGAATATCTATAAACAAATTAGGTACCTATTAATATATGTAAATTGTTTTAGAAATAACATTATTTTTATAAAAATAATATATCTAGCCTATATATATATATATATATATATATATATATATATATATATATATATATATATATATATATATATATATATATATATATATATATATATATATATATATATATATATATATATATATATATATATATATATATATATATATATATATATATATATATATATATATATATATATATATATATATATATATATATATATATATATATATATATATATATATATATATATATATATATATATATATATATATATATATATATATATATATATATATATATATATATATATATATATATATATATATATATATATATATATATATATATATATATATATATATATATATATATATATATATATATATATATATATATATATATATATATATATATATATATATATATATATATATATATATATATATATATATATATATATATATATATATATATATATATATATATATATATATATATATATATATATATATATATATATATATATATATACAGAAATAAATATCTATATATATCTATATATATATATATATATATATATATATATATATATATATATATATATATATATATATATATATACAGAAATAAATATATATATATATATATATATATATATATATATATATATATATATATATATATATATATATATATATATATATATATATATATATATATATATATATATATATGTATATATATATATATATATATATATATATATATATATATATATATATATATATATATATATATATGTATATATATATATATATATATATATATATATATATATATATATATATATATATATATATATATATATATATAGACTAAAGTGGAAAATTTTATTATTGGAATTATTTCCTAAATAATATCTATAAATATATTTACTTTATAATATTTACTTTTCATCATTTATTTCTGTATTTGTATATATATATAGACTAAAGTGAAAAATTTTTAGTCGTATCAAAGATATTAACAAAATATATCTTTAGTCGTTTCATTTAGATTTGATGATGAGAAAGTATTTTCTAAATAATATCTATAAATATATTTACTTTATAATATTTACTTTTTATCATTTAGTCTGTATTTGGATTTAACAGTTAACGTAAAAGTGGTCCATGAATTTTGCGGAAATACCTTTGTGATTTTCAGTTGTCCAACAAAACCAACATAATTTGGCTTTACGAGACATTCTACGAGGCACAGTGCAATTGAAAACCATCTATTGGTATTTAAGGAAGTGACCAGTGATTAGACGGCAACAACAGTATACTTTAAAATTTAGAAAACGACAGAGTATTGTTCTTACTTCTACCAGTAGATATTTAAATTGCAACAATATTTATTCATATAAAACAAAACATACTTGATATTGATATATAAAAACATATTGATATATAAAACATATATTATATGCTCGGCATAGCAGATTCTGCAAGCAGTTTACAATTACATCGTTTCAAGAAATGCAGGTGCAATACTGTCGACTAAGCTAAGTAAATTGGTATCTAATGCGAAAGCATTGTAACCTGATATCATGAGAAGCTGTTATCTTGTGAATAACAATAAGTATATATTACTGTTATATACTAGGCTAGAATATTATATAACAACTCCCCTCCTTATAGAAAAAGTTGGTGTTATACAGCAACTTTTAGAAGTTATATAAAAATAATAAAATGGTTATAAAATGTTAAAATAAAATAAAATAAATGGTAATATGTGAGGACAATAAATAAAAAATAAAATCTTTTTGTCAATTCAGTTCGATGTCTTCTTCTGATGGTCCTCCTTCGGGATGGATGGACGGTCGTCTTCTTGGGAGAATGTTTGCGAAACTGCCGAATGTTCGTCTCGGTCTTGGTTTTGGAGAAGAAGCACTTGCTGGGGCCATTATGGCTAATCTTCTTCTTCTTCTACATTTAAAATATTATTACTGAACCCAATTATTACCAATGAAATTTCAAGAAACGTCTTGAAAACCGTATTTTGATATTCCATATTATTCAGAAGATATATGCATCCAAAATTATTCCAACCTATTGGACAGCAGTGTATTGTTGAATATTATTGTTGAATATTATTTACACGATGATTTTCGATGATATTTTTACAATGAGTGATATAATATATAAACAATTAACCACTGATATAACCAATTAGACATCGCACACATCTTTCCAGCTACTTAAAAGTAGCATGTGCCTTAATTAGTAAGTTTCATGAACCTATTCGTATGCTTGAAAAAAATACTATTTATGTAATATGGCAAAAATTCGAATTTGTACATACCTACCACGTTAATGAGAAATAATCTTATTCAGTAAAGAGCTAAGTAAGCCATTAAAATAAAAGTTATTGCAAGTGCAATGTATTATTGAACGTCAATAAGCAAATACGTTAAACAATTAATGAACCCTGGTTTAATGTTACATATTAGTTAACTGATTTTTTTATGATAATGGCTCGACAATTTCACATTTTCTTGCATTCTTAAAATGCAAGAAAATGTGAAATTGGTTGGTTTAGTCGAAGATAATGCCAGATCATTTCGAAAAGCTGCTGATTATTTTTGTGCATTTGTTAGAAAAATGCCTTTTTAAATTTTTGCCTTATTAAATAAATAGTAATGTTATTATAGAATAATTTCATACTAGTACAATACATTATTCTGAACAAAAAATAAAGAATATTATATTTTCTTCATATCAGAATCTTCGCGGCCCTTATCTCAAGCACATTTGAACTCACTCGATGCACATTTGAACAATGTACAAAGGGGTTTCGAAAGGTGCTGATTAAGAATATCTTACTAGCTTTTCTCTAAAATAATCGCTACTAATTTTAAATCTCTGACTACAGACGAATGTGGTTACGTCTAAAGACTCATTTGGTAGATATATTTATATTCACCACTAAAATTTCAAAATATTCGGATACCAGGTGAGCGTAAAAAATGAGACACATTCTATACATATACATGCATATATATATATATATATATATATATATATATATATATATATATATATATATATATATATATATATATATATATATATATATATATATATATATTGCTTCTTAGGGTTGTGGTGCTATTTGGAGAATTTTTATTTCGACACAAGTTAGTTTAAAAAGATAACAATTATAATGATTATAATATGTTATATTTTTAATATCTATATGTTAAAATTATACCGAAAACAGGTACGTACCTATACTGTATCCAACGAGAGAATGGACTTGCATTCGAGCGAAAATTCGTCTGTTTTGGTCAGATCTCCGCCCCTTAGAACATTAGTTCAACGCCCTCAACGTCTTAATTGGCTCAGCAGATAGCCAGGGCCGGCGCCTGGGTCCGATACCTACCTGGTACCTAATTATATAAAGTACCTACTACTGCCTACCTATTCACAGTTTGTATTTGTAGTCTCGCAAGTACGATTATTTTAGTTGTGTTGTTTACGGTTGTGAAATAAGTTTTAAATATATTATAAGAATGGCAGCAGCCAGAGATGAGATAAATCCACCATTATCGCCAATTAAGAAGAATAAAAGAGGCCAGGTAAAGAAATATAATAATAAATATGTTTTATTTAATACGCATACTATTCACCACCAGTAACCGTGGTCAATGATTTATTTTTGTTTTTAATTTTAGGTCGTGCATCAAAGTCAAAAAATAATTATAATAAATTTATATATGAAATTAAAGGAAGACAATCCGCAAATGTCGTACGAAGATACAGTTTTAACACTAACCAAACAAACGGGCTATGGAAAAACTACAATGAAAAAAAATTTTGCAGAATATAATAGAACCGGTCAGGTAACGGAACCAAATTTAAAAAAAGCCGTCAGTCTTTTAAAGAAAAGATCGACGATTTCAGTAAAATTGCTATAAGGAAAAATAAAAATATCATAAAATGTCTATTTTAGGAATATTTAGGGTTTATATTACTTTCATAACGCTCATACATTTATAATAAATTTATGTTAAATAAATAAAATGTTTTCATGTTTTCAAAATAAAATTTATTTCACCTACTTACGAATTTATTTCATCGAATGACGGTCCTGCGTAGCTCGTTACAGAGATACGCAGAGCTCCTCTTTAGTCGCCGATGCGCAAAGCAAGTCCATTCTCTCGTTGGATAGAGTATAGAAGAGTTTACATTAAAACTTTGGTTGAACCATGTTGTTGATTGTGATGTTTTTGTTTATGCATTTATATTTTTTATTTGTTAATATTGTCGATCTTTAAAGATTACCATGATACGTACTATTTTGTTTTATCAATTTGCATTTTATAGTAGTTTTGTTTTTAGTCTATAGGCGTTTGGAAATATTTGAAATTACAGGTTTCTGTGTTGTTCATGTAAATTTTGTTTTCTATCTAATTTAGCACGAAATCTGAGTTACTATGAATTACCAATTATTCAGGGGTCTCTCGTCTTTTTCCAAAGCCTCTTCCTTTCTTGAAAAAAATGTTGTTATTTATTTTCTCCACTATGGAGAATTTAGAAAAATATCCACCAAATTTCATTCTTCTAAATTCTTCCATAGTGGAGAAAATAGACAAAAACCATTTTTGAACCCCAACTTTAGAGTGCTCTAACTTGGAGAGGAAGGTGTCTTGGAAAAAAATTATATGCAAAACCCCTCTTAATTTTTGCAGAAAATTTACCTCTTAAAATATCAGGCATTAATTTAGAAACACCCTGTACACAAGAATATGTTCAAATAGATATTAACACGCTTTCCACGCCACCTATCGCAGCTAAGATGTTTTGTTGTGCGAGTTACTATTTGTGACCAAAGAAACTTTAATAGAGAAATTACTATAAAAAGTGTGCTTGTGGCTGAAAATTAAGTTTCTAGTTATTGACAAGGACACTGAATGTACTATTATGATTGTCCTTTTAGATATATTTAGTTATTAATCCAAATAAATAGCATAGTCACTTCACGATCCGGCAAGTTTCAATTATGGATTACCATGCACATTTAAAACAAATGCACTTAATAATTTTATAATAAAATCAAGGATAATACAGCATAACCTATTGCAGTACACTGCATTGCACCGTAATATAGGCGCCTAGGAAATGGGAGGGACAAATAATTACCAGTTATCATATGCTTATACTGACTTAATTTATGTATATTTTCTAACCAGTGACGGCTCAGTAATTCAGTGGTTAAAATCTTTAACTTGACGAGATGTAGTTACTACTAATAATTCATGCAGTTATTATATCTTGCTAAATGGTTGTTTGTTAAATATAAGTATAGATAGAGGTAATTTGAATAAGTATGTAGACACAATACTTTATGGTCTTATAATCCCTATCAGAAGATATCGCACTACGTTGTATGAAAGAGGAATATCTACTTGTAGACAGGAATCTAGCATCCAAAAAGAGGCTTCTAAAATGTCGAAGCCTGAACTCGCGGATATAAAATTTAAAAAATATCGACATTTTCCAGAATTATATGCCGGATCCAAATCCAGAATTAAAAACTCACATATTCACAACATGCCCCAAATATGACAATGATCCTGAATTACAGTCAATATTGCATTTCCCGTTCGGTTATTCAATTGATACTGCTGAATTAAAAAAATCTGTGCTATATTTCTTTTAGTCTTGTATAGCAGATCATTATACATTGGTAATTTGGACAATTTATGAGCCCTATTATTTCACGCTTGTAAATCAGATATTCGAAATTTGCCACCAACTGAAGACGCATTTCACCAACATATTCTTAGGTATCCAGACTCTGGTAGGCAACCAGATTATTATTTGAAAGACAGCAAGTTGCGTCAATCCAATATTTCCCAAGCATACAAATTTTGGTTGGATTTCGAAGGACATTATAATCTTAAGTCAAGGACAAGGACGAAGGACACTATAGTCTTAAGACAAAACGTGTCCATCCAAATGTAGTGACTGGAAACATCTTTTGTAGATGCAGAAGAAAACTTCTAAAATTGAATTGGAAACTACAGCTGTGCTAGGGTTGGTTTGTCGTGCATAATATGTTGTTTCCATGAAGGATGTAAAAGACGAAGGTGTCAAAGATATCAGTTTCACCTATAATATTACTTAATTATGGTATTATTATACCATAATAGCTATTTACTTATAATACTCTAATTTTAGTTAGGTATCATTAAATATCATTTAGGTATCAAAGTTGTAATGATTTTAATTTCATTGTAGTTGTTTTTAAATTAAATAATTAGATATTTTTTTCTGGTTGTGACCATTATTTATGATCTTGTACGAACTTGCATTATGTTGCAAAATTTATCTCGTAATTAATAAAATAATGCACCTAGTTAATAATAAATACTTTTAATATAAGAGCGGAGGGTCAAAATCACGTGTAAAGAGTCTGCAGACATCGGGCGAGTAGTACCGTAACAATGCGCTTCATTAAAAAAAACATATTTTAAATAATTCGGCGAATTAAAAAAATATTTTATTACCAAATTTTCCTTGGTATATTATATGTATTCCGTCTCGTAAACTACAGATTTTTCTGTAATAGTAACAGAAGTATATCGATGCTGAAATTTAGACTACACTTCACTAGCACGTATTGTTTAAATAATTTATTGTCCACTGGATAATGAAATGAATAGAGATCTTTTGAGTTTGTACGAAACTATATATATTAAGCTTTCGATTGGCGTATGAATTATTAAAAAATCATTATAAATAATCTAGGCAATGTAATGTAAACGGAAGACATGCAATATTTAAGTTACAACAATTTTAATTTTTTTATTCTTTGAATTGTCGCAATCTTGGCCGACAACGCGCCCCCTGGATTCGGATCCGGCGTATAATTTTGTAGAATTTCCATATTTAGGTTATGGACTAACAACCTAGCAGACTCCCAGACTCGTAGTTTTATAAAAAAATATCAAAAAGTGCTAAGAGCTGGAGCCATGTGAGATCAATCGATGTCGTGTTCAGTTTAGGGTTAAATATCACCATGGGTTAGATATCATTTAAAATATTAAGTCAGGATTATTTTTAATTCAAATGCACCGTTAAAAATTCATAAAGACTTACCTAAGTCCAGTTAAAATGTGGCAACGTTGCCTTTTAAGTCGAACGCCTAGTGACTTTTGGGTTATTTTGTTGAAAAATTTTGTGGAAATTGACATGAAAATAATTTCAATTTGAATATTCGAAGGTAGGTATTTAATTTTGCATCAATATATCTTCTCTCTGGTCGAAGATCGTAATATCATTATACATTATAGATACAACTTTAATATCTACATTTATCCAGCATATCATGGCAGATGAAAGTAAGAAGCAAACTTATTGTTCAAACTTTACTCCTTTAGGAAAAATAACTCTTTTTTTTAATTGCAGAAAAAAAACACGAAATTGAAAATGTAAAGATTAATGGGATTACATCCGAGGAGAAAAATAGGGCGTAGGTAGAAATTGCAATAGTTTTTTATACGAGGTATCCAAATCTGGTAAAAAGGTCAAAGGAAAATTCACTGAAACAGTTTAAACGGTTTAAAAAGCAAAAAAAAATGATACATGACCAGTGGTGATCCTGCTTCTGTAGAGATTTTCTGGAAATGACGATTTTCTAATTAATTTCATAATTAATACCAAAATTGATGTACCTATATATGGTTTATCAAATCCAAATGATGTTGTTATCCCAAAGACCCAGAGCAGTATGCATTGTCCTGTATATAGGTATATGTAAAATATGTTTTTAATTATTAAATTCCCTCATTTTAAATTTTGCTTTAATTCTGCTATTGTTAAAGATGGTGGATATTATCATGAATCACGAGCGCTATTGGGCCCTCTTTCCACAATATATCTAATTTTTAAATCACTGTCCCCTATGGCTTGGACATTTATTGAAAAAAATGTGACATCGGAATAGCCTAAAAGCGCATAAAATACGTAATAATGCCTAAATTTTTTTAAAATAATGAAACATAATCTATTTGTGACTAGACTTAACATTAAACTCCGTCTTAAGCCCTCGAAATTGGCGACTTTCATTAACGTCGGTCTTATCATATTAATCCGGGCTTTAATACACGGTGCAACATAAATGTGTCAAAATAACTCTGTCTTAAATTTATTCCAGGATTAAGACCACGGTGCATTCAGCCATAAAGGAACATTGAAGGAACATAAAATGCATGCGTACAAAACCAATTACATACTTTGCAGATAGGAAATGGTTAAATGTCGCTATTTTTACTTATGGATGGGTAATGAA
>CAXKVY010003715.1:0-22932 GCA_964058915.1 Tetropium fuscum | reverse complement strand
ATATATTCCAAAAGGGCCTCTAGATAGAATTTGCTGGGATGATCGGGTGGCTTCTCTCCACTTGAAGGTGGTAAAACAGGCAGCAGTTCAGTGGGTGTAACGGGATGTTGGGCACTAGTGTCATGAAAAACACTGCCCGTACTTTGGGACGGTAAGACTGATTGATTGTGGAAACCAGGAACAAGAGCTGCAAACATATTGTGAACATAATCAGGCGCGTTTTCATTCAATGCCTGGTACCACATCAGGAAATACCGTATGCCCTGTCGCCTTAACTTGACTGTGTTTCCAGGATGTAGCAGCTTTGCTAAAAGTCTCCCAAGGGAATGTAACTGCCATCTTCTATGGATAAGCTCTGGTAGAAGGCATAGTACATGATCTAGGATCCACAGAGTACATTCCAGCTCTTCTTTATGTGCCTTATGTACTGAAATTTATAATAGTATATACTAACAATTCTTTAGCCACGACACGGAAGGTAGACTTACCTAAGTGAAAGGACAGCTCTGATACCACGAAAACATAGATTAACAATTAATTTAGGATATTTACAACAAACAGGCAGTTATAGACATTTATATTAATTGAGTCTGTTTCTATTGTTAACAAACAACACAAAAGTACCTATTAATAATGTACACAACTTGTAATTAAACAGTAACAGTGATTGCGGTAGTGTGATAAGCCTAAAAGTCTTGCACACATGTACAGTGGCCGTGCACTAACTGGAAACAACCGTAAATATTCATTTACTCTTAATTATTCTGAAATAAATATAAGAAAATTCGAAAACCATTCCTATGTAATAAATAAGAAATACATATTTTCTTAAACAATTTATTTCTTAACTTATTTGAAAAAATTATATTTCTATGCGGCTTATAATTGGAAACCTTTTGAATTTTTGGTTTTTTTTGGTGGAAATTGTCATAAATTTTCCATACATTATTTTCTCCAACTACAATGATTAATACTTAATTGGATATCCATTAGCTTCAACCATAGACTCTACTAAAGTTTAGATTTCCCTACTGGAATCTTTGCCCATGATTGCCTCATGCCATCAAATAAATTTGTCTAAATTTTGAAAGGTCTCTATCATCCAGAAACTTTCTATGGGATTAAGGACTGGGGACTTAATGTTTTTGGAGTCCTGCCCAAAAGTTGTGCCTCATATAAACGTTTACGAACACTTTGAGCACTGATTGCGCTGGGGTTTCTATAAAAATTTCTTTCCAAATATCGACTGAGAGGCGCATTATATGATGATCTGTTTGTGTACTAATCTAAGACGCTGTTTTTTAGGAGCGTTTCTAACTGTCTCATGTTGTCCCTGTCGGTGTCCCCTTTGTTTTAAAGAAATTTTTCGTAAACATGTAGGTTAGAATTAGGTTAATATAGGTAACAAAATAGTATCTGGCTGTGAGTCCAATCGCTCTAATGCCAAAAAAAAACTGTCATTTAAATTAAATAGCATTAAACACTGCCTTTTTCGAACAATATCATATAGAAATGTTCTGATACGAATATCTTTCCATATGCAAGTTTATTATAATTTGTTAATAACATTTACACAAGCCTATATTTGAATGATAACTATGATACAACTGACGCGAACGAAACTGTGACAACGAACAAGTGATAAACAATAGTTTTCTGTTATATAAAAGTACACCTATTTGACTTTCTTACATTAAGTTTGATTTTTCTGAGAAAATTTATAACAGTAATAATGTGTTTCCTATTAGTTTTCCACTTAAAAATATAGTTTTTTCAAATAGGTGAGAATTATTTTTTTTAAAAATGCCACTATTTTATTTTATACAAAAATGAAAATATACACTAACAATAATATCATCAAAATAGTATGTGAATCGTTATATATTAATTTCAGAATGAAAGAGATTTAATTATTATTTGGTGTTATTTACAAACTACTATTACAGTGCTCCTATACAAAATGTCTTAAAATGAGTATATAAGATGCACCGTCTAGTTATTAAGTCTCTAAATGCCGGTATTACATTAATATTTCTTTGTGTCTGTATATATAGTCCGGTTTGGTGTTAGGCTCAGTGTATGGAAAACAAACATGTTCAGCGCAGTCAATATTTGTTTAATATTTGCAGATACCAACAATTAAATCACTAATATTATAATTATTATTGTAGTTCTATTTTTTCTTTATTGTATTAGGTATCATGTGTAGGTAGGTACTTAAAAGAGTCAGGTCTTAAAAGAAGCACAATCAAATTCACCGCCATTTATTTTAGTTTCTCTCAAACTGAGAAAGGCACAAAATGCAGACCCACTGCAAACTAATGCAGTGTCACCTCAATTTTTTATTTTACTTGATTCCTAATCCTGTGGGGACCCAAACTCAGTCCCAGTGATATTCTTTCTATTTTTATGATTATCAATGGTTTAAATCTTGATTTGCGTTAATGTATGAGGATATTTTATGATTATAATGAACATGTAAATAAGTAGTTAAATAAAATAAATGGTGACATTTTTTATCTATAACTGACATTGCATGGATGGCCTCATAACATTATAGCGAAACAGAACACTTAGCCCACAGCTTTATGAAAACATCTAGGCTACGATGTTATCAAAAAGCTGTGGGCCTGCCAGCGCTCGTTCCGCAGAAACCTGCTCGTTACACAAAATAGTACTTTTCCCAAATGGTTACATAAATAGCTATTACATCTTTCCATTTTTTCACAAAACATTCTTAAGCACAGCAAATAATAGAGTCGCCATTCTGTGATTGTCATATATGTACTTGTATATTGTCATATATGTTCCCCACCTATATGACAATATTATTATAATATTAAAAATGTATAAAAATAAAGTTTTCAATTTGTTGTGATGTTTATTATAGTATTAAACGCTGTTTTGGTTAGTTTTTTGCTTTGGCTCCTGAGTTTTATTTTTTATTAAATATTCTAAATCATATCACATGGATTTGAAACATATTACCACATAATAATTCATCTATTGATATCACATGGAAATTTGCAATTCAATATAATATACCCAGAATATTCTTTATAAATGAAATCCCCTTTATTCCAAACCATAAAATGTTGAACCAAAAGTGTTTCTGAGTGACATCATAGATCATACTCCCCTTCTGGTTACACCCTTGATTGAGTGTTGCTTCTTTCAACCCTTAAGAAATCACCGCACCTTTTTGTTTTCAAATCGCGCTCCTTTAAATTTTGTCTTGCATTTGAATCCACACTTGATGTGAAAAATGCATTATGACATTTTTAATAATTTACAACTGTATGATAAGAGTTATAAATAAAACACATTTCAAATTAATGTGCGTAACAATTCTATCATAGTACATGGTCAAAATATGCTTAGGAGTCACACAAGCTTATATGGTCCCATTAATTTGCTTGCCCAATCCTTTCATCATCAGATTTTGCAAAGGGTTATGTATACCTAAATTATATTGTTTATCAAAAACAGCTCGTTAATTTGGATGGCTTACTATGTAGAATTCGAGAGGCCTACCATACAATCACATTGAATACGAATGCTATGGCTTACAACTTGTGTGCAAGCAATGCTCTTTCTGTTTCCTTCAATTTGAACATCCTCAAGTGTTCTATGATATAGGCCGCCATATTGAAATTAGTAAATTCAGTAAATTTTAAATTTTCATACATACGACAAGTTCTACAAGTATCAGCCTATTTTTGGGAAGTAGCTTTAGAATTACAGTTTACATGTTTTCAAACATGCTAGAACATGTTTTTAAAAAATGTTTTATTGACCAGATCGATCAAAATTAACAACTTTGCATCATCTGCTATTAAAAAAAAATATTAAAATATAAAAATTTTTTGCCAAATAATTTCTGGGGACTCGATGATTGCAGAGTAACAAATTTTTAATCAAACAACTCTTCTTAAAAAGTCAATATAATATGCTTAAAATAAATGTAAGCCTATGAGAAAACAATTAAAAAATGTCATATATGTATAGGTATCATCTTTAAAAAATTATAACATTATTCTCTCGATTTGTTACACATTTAGATTGTAGACAGCAACTATTATAGAATTCCAGTACCACAGAAGGTTAATTAGTAATGAAAAATACAGCTATGTACAGCAAAACAGACTCAAACATAACATTGAGATACGCTTACCTCTTTGTCGAAGATTTCCTTCCGTCTGAACAAAACTTTCATATAATATATTATAAATGTGGCTAAAATTTGCCTCAAAGAGCCCTTTTGCTTCTGCAATATCAACATTATCTGGAAACAAGAATACTTCAGTCAGGCAGTCTCTTTTTAACAACATATATGAAATTTTCAGTTTATTTCGACAAATAGTTTAAGACACCGCGAACAACAAACCTAATATAATTTTCAGGTGTTTTATTCTTGTAGCCACATCTTTTTTAGGATCTTGTAGTTTGGATGTTGATTTTTTTACATCAACTAGATTTCTTTTAGTGAACATTTTAAATTTGCAATCTAGAAAATATCATTATATTATACTTATGGGATTCAGCTAAACTTTTCGAAAACCAATTTTTAAGGAACATAAACAAATATAATCAATGTTCTGTCACATTTTTTAATAATTTTCAGCGTTGACGTACACTAAACATCAAAAATGTCAGCCACCAAGTGGAGACAAGACGAACTGAAAACGTAAATATTGAAATGGCGGTAATTTCAATTGCCCTTAGTTCAAATGTGTTCTAACGTCTGACGTTCAAGATTCAAATATTTGTAGATGTTTTGTGATTCAGATGCTATGTTCCATATTCCTATACTATAAGCACCCTTGATGATGTATCACAATGATAAGCTGTTGTTGTACTGTACAAAGCTTTCATTATATCAGTATTATGTTTGCCTTTATTAAATAATTAATAAGAGAAAGTACAGTAACTAATAAGAGAAATTCATTTGTTTAATGCGTTAGATAGCCCCTTATTTGTGAACCAGGGATGGTTGCAGCCATATTGGCTGCAACCATCTGTATTTTGATCGGAGTGCGGATCAAAGATCCGCACTTAGGCCCCATTGTGCTTCTTCCGTGAGGGAGTCTCCCTAGGCTATCGACCAGCCTAATGTTGTAAAAAAGGTGCTGATGTTGCCTAGGGGCATTTCCTTCAAATTGGTTATTGAAAACCAACGTTCCCCTAATATGGATTTGCTGGTTGATGACACGGCGGGACACTCACCTCCTTGTACCATGCTACCAAGTACATGCTGGACCGTTTCATCTCCTTGTTCACATCTTCTGCAGATGGGGACTTTGTCTCATATTATAGAGGTGCTTCCTTACCCAGCAGTATCCAGTTATGATTCCTGTTGTAGACAAATTCTAGGTTTCCCCTAGACATTGCCAGATAATTCCTCGCTGTCTCTTCGCTGGGACAACTCAGGAGATTTCTGGCCAGCTGACAGCTAAAATGTTTCATCCCACAACGTCTTAAATTTCTTATGGGTGCTTTCCTTTAAAAATGGGTAATGCCAGGGGCTTTACCCATTTTTCTGTTTTCTTAATATAAGTAAGAAATGGCCTGTCCACACACCAGTGGGAACCACACACCACACACCAGTGGGAGTTTGCTTTATTAAAATGTTGTCTTTCAAAAAGCTTTTCTAGATTTGTTTATCTTTATAGACTTTATACATAAGCAATATTGTATATTCAGCAATAATGCAGAAAATTATAATTAAATAAAAAACGTGTCCCTATAAAAGTGATCATTGTCAGAAAGGTTTTTCTATCTTTAGCTTCAAAATCCAAGTCTAATCTATCACTATTATCAACAAGTTTTTCTTGCCATGTTTGTTTTCGATGAAAACACGATTGCATTCCTTCTTTGGGGAATACATGAAATGTTAAATCAGGGTTCCTTTTAATCCAGGATGAACACTGGGGTACACAGCAATATTGATTCATATTAGTTTAATAACAAAAAGTCACAAAAGCACACAATACACAAAATAATTTAGTAGAGCACACACCAAGGCACTTTGTAAATAAACTTCATAATATGTCACAGTAAATATAATTTGCTCACAGACATGTAGGTGGCGTAACTTTTATACTGAAATGCGTCCTGTAATATCTTGATAGCAAAAAATTTGTACTGCAGTATGGCGAAGTGGCAATGTTACCATTTTTCAGACGGATTGCAATGTAAAACAAAATATTTATTATATCTTCTATTAGTAGGTAGCATAGGCGCCGGTTTTTCAAAATTGCTTTGGATGCTCTGCCTTCCACCTCTCTCCTTCAATGGATATGTATGTGGTAATGGATTTTATGTTCAATTACCATGGAAACAAAATAAAGTTATAGGTACAACACAAAAGACGAACAATATAAAATAGCACTTAGTTATACAACAATATCATAAATTAAGTCATTTATTTCAGTTTTTGGTTTCAGCATAACAGAGTCTGCGTCAGTGCCGATAATATACATAAAAAAATTGCTTTGGGTGAGCACCCAAAGCAATCACGGTTCGCACGCCTATGGTAGGTAGGTCCATCTAAAATAAGATTAATTTAATCTGGGAACAATTTTACCCATATTAATTATGACCATAGTTATGTGGGCATTCTAATAAAACCTTAATGCACCTAAACGTAACCTACACACATTTCTGAACACAGAGATAGAGGACTTAGCAGAGCGCTAAGGCTTGCCAAAAATTGAGCACAGCACAAACTAGCGTAGGGCAGCATAGGGAAACTATTCCTTGCCTCCGCCTTTGTTAGTTACCAGTGATTTTACGTTCATGTGCATTATGCACTTTATATCAGCTTCTGCTCATCGGAGTGTCATGCATATTTTTTATTTTGAATATAGGTAGTTTGATGGCATTAACGTATTCAACCTAATGCAATTTTGGGTACCTATTATAATTTATATGAAATTAAATAATTAATTATGAGAAAAGTTTATTGAATAAATGTTAAATATTTATTTATTACAAGAAACATATATAATAATTTGAAATAAAATCTGAAGATAAAACTAGATATATACAAAAATATTTTTCATATAAACAATTAAGTAGATATACATCATATGTCTATGAGAGATCATCCCATTCATACTGAAGTAGCCTATATTCAATGTTTCCAAACTAAACATAGAATAATTTTCTATTAAAATGGCAAAATAAATTATTATACAAAACATCAGTTTAGGCATAAACTATAAAAGGTCAACATAAATATAACCAATTAATAACTGACAGTGATAACAGGGCCACACTCACACGTTACACAAATAAAATAAAAGTACTATTTTATTGCCAACAGAAATAGGTAACCTTATACTTATCAAAAGACAATAAGGCAATATTTAAGGTAAATCAAGTTCATCTCTGTTAACGCTGATAAAATTCCGACCTCTGTTAATAACTGCTAACTGGGCAACTACAACCAGCAGCTATCTTAAAATCTATTTCAATATTTAAATACACAAAATAAATGCACTCAACATCGGGTTCAACGATCAAAGGGTAATTTAACATAATAATGTACATATTACATTCATTAATTAGTATTCACACCAATTTGTAGGTTTACTATTGTATGTTACCACAGAATATTGCTGCCATGAATAAAATAATCAATCTAAAATTATAATAATCAGCTGTAAATTCATACAACTGTTTTAGCTGCAGCTGCGTATTGTTTTAGCTTTATTAATTATAGCAGCAATAAGCTCTAAAATTTGTTTAAGATATAGAACAATATATTATTATATCTCTATACAGGGCAAGTCATAAATTCTATGTATTGGTATCTTTGTACTTATTAAAGAGAGAATTAACAAAACCAAAAAAATTATAAGACACAAGGAGTATGGTTTTAAAAAAATAAATAGGCAGAATAAAATATTGTGAAGTTAGTGTCATTTACACGATAACCATTGGAGATAGAAAAAAAAATTACACAATCAAAAAGCAACTCTTAAATCGAGTAACTATCACATCATTTTTGAGTAAAAAATGCTGTACTGATTTTTTTAAATTAATCGTTCCACTTTTTCGTAAAAAACTGAGTAAAATGTACGAATTAAATTGTTTTTGAGATTTCATAATAATGGAAGTGTACATAAGACAGTGGCGGTCAGAGGATGCAAGGGAGACTAAGCCTAACCATTCTCTTAGTACATAAAATTTAATTTTAATTTTTTTTTAAGTTTACTTAATTTTTATCCCATGTATACAGAACACATAAATACTGAAACAAATAAATATATGTTTTTGCTGGACAATATAATATAAGTATGTTGTAGTATATTTATGTATTTTAATGACTGATTATAACAAAATATAATTGAGTAACAGAGGGAAGTCTTTTCTTTATTTTTATATTTCTTTATTTCCTAACTATAATTTTACCTATAACATTAGCCTCTTTGAATGGAAAGACCACAACCCCCATTGACATAAGACACAGTACTTTATCTATTTGGCAATTCTCTCTCTCTCTCTAATAACAACAGACATGTCCGTGTCTTATCTATGCAGACCTGTTAATACCTATAATGATTCAAGTTTCACCCTGTATAGTCAGCAATGTTTTTTAAATTAACTATTGTTTTATAATTTATTTGAAATTATTATACTTAAAATATTACATAATAAAACTGCTAAATAACCTAATGGATCACATTTTTTTTTTAAAAACTACTAAAAAAAATAAAATAATATAAATTTTCATACGAAAAAACTATTTCACTGGCTGTATATCCACCAGCGACAACGTAAATTCTATCTCTAGTGACAAAATATTCCATAACCTTAACTTTCCGCTCTAATAATGAAGATACTTCATTGGCGGTCGTGGATGTTTATTTATAGTTTGCCATTTACCATCCTTTTAATTCTGACTAATCAGTATCAGAATTCTTTGTGGTAATAAAAATTGTGGTAAAAAAAATCCAAATAAATCAAGAAAATAAACATCATAAACGAACAATATTAATTAATTGTATATTGGTTATTAGAGATATCAATATGTACCTAGATAATTCAGAAGTCGGAACATGGTTTAGACAATTGCCAGTAATCATAATGAACAGTATGTGTATATATATATCATTACTATAAAAAAAAGGTGCATGAGGAGTCATGAAAAGGGATTATAATATTCATTGCGCTATTTTACTCCTTTAAAATGTGAAAAATCTAAAGCCTTAGAAATATATTAAAATTGTTAATAATAATTGTAAATATATATTCATGGAATATAGGAGAAAGAAGAAGTTTCCTAATCACTCTGAATATTCAGTAAAATTTCGTAATGGAAGAGTTCTGCTAATTAATCTATGATGAAAAAAAAAATATAACTGGAGGAACAATAATTGTACTTCCAATTTGTTATTGAAGTATATTTATGTATCTTATTTGTATAATATATATCAGATGAGTTTATAAAATGTGTTTATCCCAGCGTGGAATAACTTGCTTCCTGTTTAATATATAAAAGTGAATCAAACAAATTAATCTATATTAAGTAGATCATAATCTATAAACTGCAAATAAAATATTCTGACTGTCATAATAAAAATAGTCCTAGTTTTATCTGGAGTAAAAGTAACACTTTTTGCATCGAAAATATACTTCTATCCAAGACACAATCACTTCTATTCAGCAAAAAAACATACCAGATTTTCTTCAAATGTCGAATAAGCATAGACTAAATAAATACTGCTATTCTAAAATATTATTATTGTAATATTTTTAATAAGATACTTTTTCTCGTATTGACATTCGGACACAACATTGATTTTGCAGACAGTTACTAACTACCAAATTGTCACGATTCCTCCTTGGGCAGTGAATATGCTCTTTGCCTGTCTAGGCAGGTGAAGTGACACTTTGAATCACGAATACGAGAGATGAAATAAATCTCATAACGTTTCCATAGATACCATGCCAAAACTTGATATGTTGGCATTAGAATACTATTGCTACCAAGGAATAATATTATACCAAGAATACTATTTTACCAAGAAATAATGCCCCGTGGAGTGTCTTAGCGCCTTTACAGAAACTCAATAATTGTTGGAAATAACAAAAATAAAATCAACTTCCTTTACCCATCTTGCAATATTTATATGGTGTAGTCATTTCCCATTTCCTACTGTGATACTATATTAAACAGAAACTAACCTATGGATATTATAGTTAAATGTTAAGTTTATTAATTTGAAGGATTATTTTTTAAATTATGAAATTACAGTTTAAGATGAGGAAACTTTATAATTCTTTATAATTCAGTAGAATAGAAGAATAAAATGGCCAACATATTCCCAAATGCTTTGATAGCCACAAACATTTTAATATAGAATAAATACAAGTGACAATTAATTTGTAATCATTTTCCTGTTTCCAAAAAGATATATAGTATAATAATATTCCACATACATACAGAAAAACAAATTTTTTCTTTATAGAAAAATGTGAAAACAATTATATTATAAATAGAAGAAATATTGAAGTAATTTGTAACAATTCAAGTCAAATTGTACAAAGAGGCTAGATAGTTGCAAAAGATACTTTTTCTAGAGTTATGGTGAAAAGTCAAAGAAAGAAAAACTTGTTGACAAATGAAATATAAAAGAAATGAAAGACAATAGCAACGGGGCTAGATAATAAATAGTACTAAAAATACTACTAAAAATAAAATTAGGCCGTAATGCCATTTTTAGTATACTTTTTAACCATATTATATCCTTTCATTGCAGAAAAAGAGTGTAATGAGGTTATTAGGACTACTATTCCTAATAATTAAAAAAATAACATCACATTCGTTATTAGAATACCTAGGTCAAATATTTAACATATTATTTTATTTAAGGAAAAATGATTAGTACCTATTCATTATTCCTTCTTAGATGTTCGTGACCTTTTAAATATTTTATATACGAAATTATGAATATCATGCTGTAGGCAACATTTAAAATAAAAATTATTTTACACATATTTATTTAAAATTATTAAACCTATTTTTAAATGTCTCCTCAAAATTATGATATTTCTTTGATACATTACCATAGCATACCGTTTATTATCACTTTAATTATAACTTTTTGGCTCCTAATTTCATAGGTCCCCCTACAGTTCGACCGGCTCTTCTAGCCTCAAGTTCCTTTTGACGCATGAACTTCCTCTCATCCCTCTTTTTCTTTGCTTCTTCTAATTTAGGATTGCTAGATTCCGGGTTCTCTTCGAGCGGTTCAAATTCAGACTCCTCCCAATTATTTTGTGCCGTTCTATTATTACCATGGGCCTGCATCCATCCAGATGAAGTTCTCTGAGTATCTGGTGGTATAATTGGAGCCGTTTCACTCGGACTCCATGCCTCGGAAGGAGATGTCAAATCAGCTTCACCTTCCTAAAAATCAAATTACCCTTTGTGATTTTATTCTCCACACGGGCATTGTTGAGCAAGTCAGAGACGAATGCCCTACCCCTTGCATACTGTAAAAAATATCAATAGAAACAAATACACATCCAACCGACTAGGAGCAAATTTTCAATGTTGAAATTTGTCTCGTTTAAATAGGGAATAGCTTTTCTTATCTTGCCCTGGCAAATTGTGTATCATGACATGACTGTTTAAAGTATTTTGCTATTTAAAACTTAACTATAACTTACCGGTTCCTCTTCTAAACTACCCCACTCTTCATTATCCCAACCATCAGTTACTTTGGTAATTGGTCCAGAGCCAGAAGGAGGGCTAGTTGGATCACTTGTACCAGTAGCGCAACCGCTACCACTACTACTTGCCATTTGTCCACCAGTCTTAAACATAAAATTATGTCATGGCTGTTTCACTAAATTTTTTTTTCATACCTCCATGTCACCCCAGTTGTCATTATCTTCCCAGTGATTGTAATCGTAATCTGAGACTGAATCGTTACCTTTGCTGCATTCTTCATGTTCTAAGGAGGTCATTGATGTAACACTGGACGTTGTTGTTGATATGCTGCTACTAGATGGTTGCTCTAAATTCATAGATAAATTTTACAATATTTATCACTTATAAGAGATATATAAGAGATGAAATAAATCTTTCCATACGTTTCCATAGTTACCACGCCAAAACTTGAAAACTATGATTTTTAAGTATTAGCAAAAGTATATTATATCAGTGACATTTTCAATCTTTAATATTATCTGCATTACTCCACAATTTCAATGATCTTTTTTGGATTGTAGCTTGATTCGTCAAGAATTTTGGCATTAGGCTGAGGTGGGGGCAATTATGTTGCTGCATGGAATATTATTTTACCAAGAAACTTAAAATGCTCCGTGGAGTGTCTTAGCACCTTTACAGAAACTTAATAATTGTTGGAAATAACAAAAATAAAATCAACTGCCCTTACCCATCTTGCAATATTTATATCGTATAGTCATTTCCCATTTCCTACTGTGATACTATATTAAACAGAAACTAACCTATGGATATTATAGATAAATGTTGTTTATTCATTTGAGGGATTATTTTTTTAATTATGCGCATTAAGAAAATTTAAAAATATCTATACTCCGAGCCTACAATAATAGACTGAATAGGCAGCGTTTCAATGGCTAAGATGAAGACAGCAGTTTCATTTTAACTACAGAACAAGACAGTTGTTCTGTATTTATTTTTGACTTGTGGTATACTTAATTATATTTTATTTAACTAATAAAATTACAAAGTTAAAAAATAATTTTAAATTAGATAGAAGTTTTCATAATGGTTTCCAACTAGCAATAACTAAAGAAACAAGGAATAATTTAAACTAATAATTAATGTTTTCCGCTATCCTTAATCATTGATTTAATGCAATTAAATACAGAAGTAAGTGACATATATATATATATATATATATATATATATATATATATATATATATATATATATATATATATATATATATATATATATATATACATATATATATATATATATATATATATATATATATATATATATATATATATATATATATATATATATATATATATATATATATATATATATATATATATATATCTATATATATATATATATATATATATATATATATATATATATATATATATATATATATATATATAATATATATATATATATATATATATATATATATATATATATATATATATATATATATATATATATATATATATAGCAAATTATGTTATTATTCCTTACCTAAGGAACCAGGTTTAGTGAGCATCTTAGTACCAACAAGATTCATCGATTTAACAGTATCAGATTGGCTTCTATAAAATTTGGCAGTAACGGCAGTAACAGCCCAACCGGCCCAAGTAGCAGCAGCATTTCCCAAACTTGGTGTAGCCGTATTTACATCTGCCTCTAAAATTTATAAATCCCCATAATAATGAATATTACATTAATCGTTTTGGTTATAATCTTACCCATACTCTCCCTTAAACTAGGGTCTTCAGAAACTTTTTCTAGCTTCCCTAAAAATCCCTTAATTGTACGGAATACTGATTCTCTAACAGACTTTTCTGGATCCATTGTTAATTGACAGAGAGCTGGCAATATTCTTGTCGATACTTCTGATAGCAGATAATACTGCTGCGTTGCAGCTAATGCCAATACCCCTATTGGGATGATACAATATCAATAACGTGTATTGAGAGGCAAAGAGTGTATATTACAAATTATATATATGTAATGAATAAATATTGTTACAGGATCGTCACCAGCGATTGTGCACTATATGCTGTAAATTCCCTAGATCTAGGTAAAATCTGCACAATCTGGCAACACCGCACCTGACGATGTGGCAACATCATGTATGGGGGTGCCAGACACAATCCCCAGGTGTGAAGCCTCTAGGACTTCAAATAACCGAGATACACCTCTTGGCCCCATTTAGAATAGTTGCGGCATAAGAACATGTTGACTAGCCCTTGTAGAAGAGACGCGCTGTATGCAATCTAGATTGGGATTATATAATCGAGAAGTTTCTAGAATCTTGAAAATACTATATAAGGGCCAGGCGATCATCACGATTGTCAAACGTTCTTAAAGACACGATAAAATAACAGGTAACTAACTAAAAGTGTTCAGTTTGCGATAGTGATTTATCGTTGTAAATAGTTGTAACTTGTTAAGTTTGGAATTTAATAAAGTATATTTGGAATCTGAACATTACCACTTATTATACAAATCCAGTGGCGTAACAATATAAAATACAGTACAGACTCGATAATCCGTATATTATGTTGTAATTCGAATCTCTATAGTCCGGATGTGACTTTTTAGCAATATAACAGGTACTTCATTCACGAATCGCGCCTTCAATGATAAAACACTGCAAGCGAAGTGTGAACCATGCAAGTAAAGTCCACCAGTGGAATAACCTACCGGCTCACACTATCGCTGAGTTACTATTCATTTGGACCACACAATTGTGCTCTGCGAGCTTAGTGGAACATCCACACGGTACACCGCTTCCCCCGTGTCCAACTAAACCGGTCTAAAATAAAGCTGTGATTTAAGTAGAGAGTTCAGTACATTTAGCCAGTTCGCTCCATTTATCGAGTTCAAAAACAATAATATAGTGCATGCGTGTGCTTCTGCTTTTGTGTATCGCTGACAATAATAATTATTAACTGTGTACTGTACTATGGAAGTGGTATTTAATTCAATTAAAATGAAGATTTTTTCAAATATTTATAAAAAGAAAAGATCGAATTAAAAGGTAAAGATTACCAGATATTATTATTGAAAAATCTGGTGTAAGTAGAGGCAAAAGTTATACACGCAAATTTAATAGACATTTATTTAAAAAATGAATGGATTTGTGGATGTAACAAAAAAAATGCTTTACACTGTTTTCCCTGCTTACTATTTGGTGGCAATAAAGCTTGGACGGAAATAGGGGTCACCGTTGATACTTGAGTTTAAAACATAAAAGACACGAAAACTCTAAAAGCCACTCTTCATAATTGCATGGAATTTGCATTACTAGGATCAACTAATATTATGGCTCAATTAGATTATTCTATTGGATAAATGTACAGACATAATGAAAATGTATCAAAAAATAGGTGTTTTATCAAAAATTGTAAATTACATTAAATTTTGTGGAGCTTTTGAATTGGCTCTTCGAGGACATGATGAGAGCGATACTTCCGAGAATCCGGGGATATTTCGTGCTTAAAAATTTTTGGGCGAACTAGCTGCAACTATAAGTGAGCACCTAAAGAATTCTTCAATATTTAAAGGCACTTCCAAAGAAATTTTGTGAACAGAAGCCAATGTAAGATAGACTTAATTTATAAAAAATAGGTTTTTGCTATAATTTATAATGATAGGTACAAAATTATTATTGCGGCCGAAAATAGTTAACAATTAATTTTGAAAATATAGTGTTATACAGTGGTAGCTTAATACGACACCACAACTTACAATTTGTTGGCAAAATGAATATTATTTACATTAGATTTTTTTAAATTCAGACTACTAGATAAAAATAGCTCCCATTTTTGGCCGCAATGATAAAGTAAAAATCACATGAGGGGGACTATTTTGCCAGATGACAGCGATATCTTGACAAACATGTCAAATTTTGATAAAAAATTAATTCCTAATTGGTAAAATTACGCTGTCATCTGACAAAATCGACCACCTTATGTGATTTTTACTGTAGGTATACA
Source organism: Tetropium fuscum (assembly GCA_964058915.1). NCBI lineage: Eukaryota > Metazoa > Arthropoda > Insecta > Coleoptera > Cerambycidae > Tetropium > Tetropium fuscum. The sequence goes on along the minus strand of CAXKVY010003715.1, from coordinate 7,218 downwards.
AAAACACATACACATTTTCATATAATTGTTAAGCGTTTTGAAGTTATCTACCTGCATTTCTAGCTGGTGGAAAGGGATCTCTCATACCTCTAATAAATGCGGATATGAGTACCTTTTGACGTATTTGGGGATGTAAATGTTGAGCTATTTTTCCTAGGCACACAGTAGTGTTTGTTCGAATACCACCTTGGTCATCTTTAGACTGAAGTCTTGCAAAATGTCTAAGCACTTCTACGTTCAGATTGTTGTAGCTTAACTTAGGTGCTAGATGTATCACAGACTAAAAAATATATTATATATATATATGTTTTGGCATTTCATGATTAATTTTTATTTTTTTCAAAAAATAATTACATCAGTCTTAATAAACTTGTTTTTTGACATGTTGTTGAAAATGCCTAATTATTAATATGTAAGTATTAGAAAATTTATTTATTGATTTCTCTATCATTATCAGTACTGGAAATATAGTAATAATACAATTACAATTATTAAACTAGACACAATACAATTAGACTAGGTAGGTATATAAAAATAGAGAATAATTTTATATATTGCAAATACCTACAACATATATCTACATTTTGGTGAGTATAGAAGGACACTTAGGTTCTTCTATATTCATGCACCCTTCTATTTAGCACTTCATTATGCAAAATTCTACTTAATCTTGAGATAAACATGTGGTTTTCCCATTTAATATTTTTGTCAATGATGATGCTTAAGTAGGTTATTATTACGTTGTTCCTACAACTATACAAATTCTTTGAAATACACTTACTTTAACAGTCTGTTCTCTAATAGTGGGGTTAGTGTCCATAAACCCATGAGCAATTTGTGGAAAAATTTGATCATTTACTGTACCAGCTTGTAAATGTCCAATAAAATATTCCAATTGTTGAAGAAGTCTTGATCGTGTAGCCCTATCATTACTCCCGAATAATTTAACTACGCATGGCACAATCTTCTTTTGGTATTCTACTTCATCCAATAGTCTCCCCAACTAAGTTTAATACATAAAAACGCATATATTATCAGAATGAAGTCACACATCTTCTTATTTGGTCAATGGTGATAACTGAATCATTAATACAACATCAAATATTACCTTAAACATTGGTGCGAGCACGGCCGACCCTGCATCTCCATATTCAAAAGCTGTTATTAGTTGCGGTAAAATTTTATGCTTGCAAACATTATCTGGAAAATTATCTAAATGAGGCGTAAGATTAGAAAAAAACCTGTTCTTCTCATTTTTATCTTTAATTTGAATCTCTTCAAGGAACAGCAAGGTATCCACTAGGTCATTTTTGAAATAACCGCCTAATTTACGACATCTTGTGATAATATCTGCTGGGTTAGGCCTAGAAGCAGGATTGGACCCTACTAGTTCACAGTATAAAGGACCTAGTTGCTTGGGTATCTAAAATAAGAGAATTTGTTAAAATAAGAGAATTTGTGGGTACCTAAGTATAAAAGTATCTGTCATATTATTATTGTATAAGGATCTAGAATTTAATTATTTACCTACTATTTTCACAAAACAACTTACTTTATCTAAGTTTTTTAAAGAGGATTGTTGATATACTGGACCATTAAATACTTCCCATATGAGACATCCCAAACCCCACATATCACTAGAACTGAAAAAGAGTAAGAAAGTTAACAATGAAAGGCGACTGTTTAGACTAGGGATATGTTACCATTTTGTAATTGAACGTTGTTTGCTGGGATCATTTTTCTCAGGAGGAACATATACTTCCAGAGATGGAACAATTTTGAGGGGAGGATTAACATCCTGCACATTAGTTACGTACTCCACTCCACCGAGTTTCCATTCTCCCGAGGAATTAACAAAGACTGACCAGATATTCACATTGTTATGTCGCAGATTTCCATCATTATTTAAAAATGAAAGAGCTCTCTGAAATGTTCCAATAGATTAATTTTTATTGTGTTTTTTAAATCGATTATCAATGCAAATCATGGTAAGTAAATGAATATTTACCGTAATTTGAAAAATACCCCATGCTATATAGAGATCTTTTTGAGGCCCCTCCAGAGGTAATTTATCCAAATGATTCCGTAGCGGATCGACATATTCTGTGGCCAAGTACAAGACTTTTTCTGATTCTAAACTGTCTATATAAGTAAGAACACTCGGATGCCGTAAAGTCTTTAAGCGTTTGACTGCGGCCTTTGCTATCTCTAACTGTGTATCTGCATTGTTTTTAATATCAAAAACGAAAACTGTAACTTCTTCTAAGCTGCCCTATAAAAAAGACAAATGCGCATGTAATGCTATTATTATTATAACTGTTACCGGACCTACCTTCCTTTTACTCTTATGAAGAGCCCATACACTTTTGTTTTCTAAACTTGGCACTAGATCTCCTATTTCGAAATTAAAATCTTTTGAAGGATCACGAGAGAAAAACGACCACATAATGATATTTGGTAATTACGTGTATATATATAAACTTATAAACATTTAAAAACTTAACCTAAATGCCAATCTTAACAATTTTGACGTCTACATACACCATCTGTCAGTTCTGTCACTTCACTTCGTCACAGATGGATACTTCTTCTGAACTTCGTTTCTAACTTCGTTTCTTCCCCTTCCTCTTTGCAATTGATTCCGTAGTTGTTGTCCGTGGTTGTGTTGCACAGTTTGCACGTGTACTTTGCTCAATGATTTTAGATCAATGTGACAAGATTGAGTAGATCACAGAACACCAACAACAGTAGATCAAAAGTATTTGCATTTAGCGGGAACGATTCGATTCGTAATTTTAGGTTAACTGGATGGGTTCAAGTTTCAAGTCAAGATTATGTGAAACTAATTTAACTCACCGTCTTCTACGAGTTTTATTGTATATGAATTTAGTTTTCAAAAATGGATCCAATTCAAGTATATCAAAAGAAATTACATAATGCATTAAAGCTAAGTGGTTTCAATGTAAGGCGGTATGTATATAAGCGAAGGACTTACATCCTTTTGATACATATTTTTTGTAGGGAATTTTGTTTGGTGATCATTAACAAATTTCTGGAAGAAGGTGTAGAATTGGATAAAATTACTAATTTCAACAATATTATTAAGAATCTATGTAGTAGCTTAGAGAATCAATGTCTTGCTGAACAAAGTATAGAAAAGGAACATATCAACCATGCAATTGAAGTAGGTTTATGAAACATATTCAATATTTCGAACAAACACATTTAAGCAATTTGTTCTAGGCCTGTCTACATTCAGGATATGATCGGCATGAAACAGTATTTAGTATAATAAATGCATTTGAATTTCCAAAACTTGTATATAATCCTGACAGAAAAATGTACTACATAGATACTAATAAATCCATACTATTGGCCAATGCAGACATAAAGGCAAAGTTGTTTTTGGAACGGTATTCTACAGTCCTTCAGAGGACTAAGAGAATTTTTGAACATAAGGTTATAGATGGAGAACAAGTAAAATTGAAATTACAAACCGTTGATTATTTGCTGACGTTGACCACTGTTACCTTGCACCACACAGTAATATTAGGATCCTTGCTTCAGGTGTCCGAAGGAAAATATTACTTGGAGGACCCCACAGGGATAGTACAACTAGATTTAACTCCTGCTAAGTAAGTTAACTAAAATAACTTGCTATATAATACTCTATGTTAAAATTAAAATTCTAGGTACAATGGAGGTTTCTTTGTTGAAAATACAATAGTACTTGTTAATGGATATTATGAAGATAAAATTTTACACGTCTGTACTATTTTATTACCACCTGGAGAAGATTACAGCAATTCTAGGTATATTACTAAAAATATTTTGCTGTTTTATAGAATCTTAAGAAATTATTACAGTTATTATTATTACCTACTATAAAATGTAGCAAATTATTACAAAAAAATGTAATGTGGTTATACACAATTGTAAAAATTCTTCACTTTTTCAGGTCATGTTTTGGAAATATAAATTATTTTGGTGGATTGTCGAATGTTCCTCTAAGAGATTCACAAAAATTGAAACAATATATGATAAGGAATCAAAATGAAACGATAATGTTTTTCTCGGATGTTTGGCTTGACCATCCTTTGGTAAGAAATGTTTCGTACTAACTAAGACTGAACTTGTTTAAACTAGAAGCTAGTCATACTTATTGAAAGGCTTTGTGTAATAATCTCAAGCCAAATTGATATATTAAGTATTAAGTATGAATATATATTACAAGTGCGTCCGTAAAGTATGAAATAAATTAATTATTTTTCAAACGATTGTCGCGCTCAAAGCATAATGGAAATTTGGCTTCTCTGTGTAAGTAACTATTGTGCAAAAATAAGATAGGGACCTTTGTAATTAATCTATGAATATAGAATGTGGCGACATTGGAATTTTTATCCCGCATTCTTTCCGTTGTTCAACTCTCGTGTGGCGGACTTTATATATCCTCATTTTTTGTTTCTGCATGAACCAGATGAATCCTAAAATATATTATACCTACTTAGAGTTTAAAATTGATGTAGGGAGATACCGCTACTTTAAAACAAGTATTTTTAATGATATACAAGTATATCTGTATCGATCATCACTTGTTAAAAACATTAATTAATCGTCATTTTCGTTTATTTATTACCCATACAAAAATTAGGTCACGAAGTTCTAAATTTTACAAAGTAATAAATACCGAATTAAGTTAATTTTCCTAATACAGACATAAAGTTGTGTTTAAACAAGCTAAAGTGTTGTCAAGATAGCCTATTTCGTTTGATTATACATTTTATACCCTCTTCTGGCTTATTTCTTCAATAATTAATACTAAGGCCTAATTTGTAATTTTCTCAAAAAGGTCCATTCTCCCCTAGTTTTCTTATGGGTAATGATGGGGGCTGCTATCTACGAGTTTGTCTAAAATTACAGACGGAAACACAGGTGGATTTAATTATACTTAGCCACCATTTTATATTTCGAGAATAATAATATGGAAAAGGAATAATGTTGGTACAAACACGGATTGCACTGTTTTTGGAATATTTAGAAAATTACAAAAAAGTACTAGCAGCTATCACAGTTTTCATGAAAAATCAATGCAATGATAATGAAGTTTTACTAATATTTTACACAAGTTGTCAACGCAACATGAGTTAGAAAGCTCGTATGTTGAAGCTTGCATTGTCTGGTGTAGAACCATGCAAGATACAAGAGGGATTAATGTATTCTGGCGCTTGTTTTACCTGCCCCTTCATCACCTGATTTTGATAAGCAAATGTGATGTCACTGCTAGGACTCTATTAACACACATACTTCTACAACAATTATCATCACAGTACAAATTGATATTTATGATATAAAGCTTTTTAAATTTTTTAAGCATACATTTTATTTTTACTTCGTCTACCGGGTTAAACCATTAGTGAACAGTGCTGTACTATGATATATGTGAAAACCTAAAAGATAATTGGGACCACAGTAGCCCTATATGCCGGTATGCTATGTTGGACGCATGCTACAAACTTTATTTGCATCTGTATTGAACTGCGCATGTGCAGAACCGATAGGGCCGTCAAGTTACGATACGAGCTTCGTATAGTTACGGCTTCCGTATCTTAACTATATTCGTATCCTATCGTAATTTACTATATGGTAAACTATCTATGGTAAACTATCAACCATTTCAGTGAACGTAACCTGATAATACAATACCTGATATACTAACTCTATCCAAGATTACTAAAGGAGTAGGATGTCTACAAACTTTGACCTTGAATTGGCCAATAGCATTGCGTCATTTCTGAGGCGGGAAACATCATCGGTGTTTTATATTTAGTTTCAGTTATCCAACTCAATCCATCGGTTATCCATCGCAGAAAACCGTTAGTAATTTATATTCTTGATAATTTTTTATATATTCTACGTTCGTTGATAAATATACATATTAATATAGATCAATATTTATGGTTTAGAACCACGTACCTACTTCTATTACAGACCAGATTAGAGATATAGGTATATATAGAAAAGTTGAGAATATGTAAAAAGAATTGTAATAACAAAATAATTTGATTCAGCACCAGTAAGATAAAGCAGCTATGTAAATAGTGTTATAAAATTTGCTAAAAAATAAACGATTTAAATCATATGCATTTTTTTAGTTACTCATAATAAGACTAGAAGCAAGAAATCATATTTTTATTTTACTGATCTGTGTTATATTGTGTACATGGTTGTTAAAAATAATATAATAAAGATAAGGTGGGTTGTCAGAGAAAATATATATGTAAACACCTCCCAGTTAAACTTTATTTCCTAATTAACCTGTGCACCTCAATACACTTATTCAGTCCTACGGTTTTGCAAATATCTATACCCACAGATGGTTTGTTTTACCCGTGGATGATTTGTTTGTTTGGAGTTGTTTTACCCTATCACAAATAAAACACAATAAAACTACAAAAATAACGGCAAAACACGAGAACAAACCAATAACGACAATAAAACGATTATAGTAACAGAATGAAACCCAAAAATACAAAGCAAAACTGAAAATTATCTATCTGACAATGCAGGCGCTTTTCGATTTAAAACACCGATTACCTCACGTGTCAGTTGCGGGCGGAAGCTGCGCGAGGGGAATCATCTTCTAACAGGCAATCAGGTTTGTAGGCAATCTACTAGCTGTAGGGATCTTGGACTCTATCCACCCTTATTCGTTGGGGAAGTCTCAGAAGTATTAAACTTGGTATATGTTCTTCGATTTTTAGTCTGAACATGGACAAACACTTGAGTTACTTGAGTATTATATTCAATTCAACGTTTGCAAATCGAAAGCTCCGTAAAGAGCGGCTCTGTTACCAAGCAAATCGTTATTTAATATGTGGATGACAATTAAACCGTCGTCCTCCTCATCAATAAGAAGGCGGGATTAATGATAATACCCTCCAGATTAGAACAAATATTCGAAAGCAACAACAAATTTCGTAAAAAATATGACAGAACAAGATATGGATAAGTACCAATTTTTTAGGATCTGCTTTAAGTCCTTAACTTTCTTGGGGATTACCAATTTTTCGGACGGGACGCCACTGGTACAGATTTCGAAGGGACGGTAGTTTATTTGACTGGTAGAAAAAATTAAGCAGCTGTCACTGCTGTCAGAAGGGTATATAGGAACTACTGCCGATAATATTTGTATTTGTACTACATCACAGAAGCTTGTAT
>CAXKVY010003714.1:0-25405 GCA_964058915.1 Tetropium fuscum | reverse complement strand
TAACCATACGTAGTCAGGAACTCGTACCGCAGGCATATTGTTTCAGATTTCGATAATATTTCTCTGAGCAGCAGTAAATTAATTACAGTACAATACCTACGGCACATAACTACTAAACTTTACCAACGACTGACTCTAGTTAGCTCGGAAGTTAAAGCGGTTTATCAACTTAAGTTGGTATGCCAAGATATAAAACCCGTAAGTCATAAAACTGCCTGTTAGATGCGCTCTTTGTTAATTTGTTTCGGGTTATAAATAGACCAGTATTTTTCGTTTCAGATACAAATATAATAATAGAAATAGTAAGTAATTAATGCTATTATATATAAAATTATATTCATATTGCAGGATCAAGTTATGGTCACCAGTGATGGTTTGAAGGCGGTGAAGTGGTGCTCTATAAAAATCATAAAACATTCAAAGGATATTTAATACAAATTAAACAATCCGTTTGACAAACGGCGAATGGGAAACAACGATATTTGTTAATGCTCCGGTAAGGCAGTATACTTTGTCTACTGTAATTATTATATTCGATGTTTATTGATCTTGTCTTCTTTACTGAAGGAAATATTTCTATAGAAAAAATGTCTGTCACAGGCTCCTTCACATAAATATACATACAAGTTTTTGGTGTGATACTGTGTGATGTAGTGTGGAGACCACACCACACTACATCACACAGTAACATACACACATAACACTTTTTTCATCTGATTTGCACCACTTACTCCTATATAAAAATTAAAACCTCCTAAGAACTTCTTTAAATTCTCTTCAAATGTCTTACAAACCTCTTTCAAGGTCTTAAAACCTGTTAAGCACCCCAACCACGTATTAGGTTATCCAGAGCTGGTAGAGGGTTATTTAATAAAGAAAAAAATATTGAGATCTAAATGTACATCGTTTCTAAGTTGTAGTTTGAACTGTTTTTAGCATCAGACATGTATTATTAAAAGCTACACAAGTCTGTGAAAACATCTACATTCTAAAAATAAATATTAGGTCATCGACACCGGATACGGCTCAGACGCCAGATGAGATGACCTTTGACCTTGACCTTGACCTTTGACAATTTAGTGGGGGGAGCATTTTCCAATTTATTTATATTTATTTATTTTAACCTTTGACTTTGACCTTGTCCTTGATCATGGCTCACATGATCATGCTCATTATCCTTTCCCATTTCCACCCTACTATTTATGGTAAAAGGTCATTACATGATCGATTCTACATGTAACTATGTCTATTGAGTCAGATGAGTCAGTCGAGATGTTTTGAAACTTTGCAAAATCGTAGCTTTAGGTATCTAGAACTAAAATCCACACTTTGTACAACCGGCGCCGCCATATTATTATTACCAGTGAAGAGGAGGATATTTGCCAATAAGTCTTGTCAAAATGCCATTCAAGCGACGGTCAAGGAATTCGATGCCTTGGGCTCGCCTCTGGACATAATTTTTTCAAATGAGGAAGTTGGGGTATCTAATGAATTAGAAGGAAATGACGTTGCTTCCGTTGATAGTAGTGTTAGTATTAACGAACCAGGTCCATCGGGCATTTGCACACTGAAAAGGTTGTAATAAATATGCTGTTGTGGGGTATGCCTATAGGACAACGACATTTAAAAAATCGCACCGGGTACTTTACCTCTTGAGTGGTGTAGAAACAAGTAGGTATCTACATTATTGTTATTATAGTTTTGATCAATTAATATTGTAAAATATTAGTTAATAATTTTGAATTAAATTAATTCAACAAATTAAAGATACGCCACTGTCTTATGATAAAATCGTACAGAGCTTAAAATAAATTGCTATTGACAATTCTAGAATACATTAATTTCTAAAAATCTAGTCCTCTAGGCGAAACTAGGGTTAGTTTCGCCTAGAGTACTAGATAGAAACTAACATTTTCAAATTTACGACGACTTTCGTGCCTAAACTATTACCTTTACAGAAAATATGCTAAGAACATTTTTTATAGGAAATTATCCATTTTCCTATCTACATATTTTTTCTAAAAACCAGTAGTTTTTGAGATATTTGAAAAAAAACAATTTTTGGCGGCATCTTGCCAATATGGCGTCGCCGGAGGCAGGTCATGGTGTGCAGAATGTGGATTTTAGTCCAAAAGTACAAAATCTACAAACCTGCACAGTATCAAAACTTACCCGAGTACCCAAACTTACCCAAAAGTACCCGAGTTAATTCCAACTAAAACTACCTGCCCGATGGACTAATATGCCTATGATGGACGTATAGTTTGAGCATTGTCTCAGTGAAGTAAATCGTCATCGTCATGAAAGGACACTTTCACATATTTCACATTTTGGGTAAATGCACTCGGTCAAATTCGAATTGTATAAGCCGCCACTGTTGGCCACTATGTTACAATAACTAAATACAGTAGTAATCAACAACAATAACAGAGCAAAATCACGATAATTAATTACTAAAGCATGATGGATTAATTGTGCAGGAAACAAATAACTAGAAATTAAAGTACGTGAAAATGCATGCACCAACAAATATTTCCAGAAAGATTATAATGCAAACACAAACATATTTTAATAGACGAAATAATGGAGGGACGGGGAAAATTATATAAAATTTTGTATTTAATAGAGATTAATAACCCAGGTTAGTAGTGAACTGTCTAATTCGGGATAGACCTGAAAAAATAATACTTACAAATTCCGTCAAAAGTTACCAAACATACTTATCCCCCTTCTCGAAGGTGCTAAACATAAATCCGATCGTTATTTTGGTGTTGAACCTTTCTCACTTCCTACCCAAACGGCCAAGAAACCCCCTGCTCTTTGTGCCTTGCGCATAGCGTTGCTCAAATATTGCTTTAAACGGGAAAGTGGTCTTGATTCCATCGAAAGTGATTTAAAGGAGGCGTGGCGACATATATAGCACCCTAACTATGTTTGGGGGCTGAATCAGGAGGTAGAAAATTGATACCACCGATAACCTTAGTTTAAGAGTCCACTTTCCCCTTTGTTGAGATTGCTGAATATGAAAAAAAATGTGTCAGAACTGTGTCACCTTTTAAACCCCATAAAACAGGCAATAACCACACTTTATCATGGTGTCTTAGCGGCTGGAAAAGTGTGCTTGGAGGAAAATTACTAAAGATTAGTCAAGGAAAGGCTGATAATATGGGAGGACTGGTTTTTTTAGATCCTCGAAAAGGGTGGTAAATTTATATCAAGTCTATCCTTAGTTTAAACAGTTACATCCCTTGTTTTACAACACATTTTCAGACCCACGAACGGGGAAAACCATTCCGCAACTAAGGTTAGGCATAATTTTAAAGTTACATTTGTTAATGAGATGCAAGAGAACACTTCGTCGCATGAAACGCAGAAAGGGACGATGCCATAAGAGTTTTCTACTCAGCTACTCTCACCCTTTTAGAAACTGGGATGACGGAATAAAATAGAACCCTTTTTTATCCTCTGGAAACTCTGGATCATCTCTCAAAATCCTATCCTTTTCAGCCCTCCCCTTTGCTTTCCATTAAAAATCCAACTATCTCGTTTCAAACAAACTGCAAGAGCGTTTACGAGTCTAGAAATGTTTAAAACCTCTGTGGATATTTTTTTCTTCAACAGCATCCTTGAGAACGAGGAAGTTAATATTTTATTTTAAAAGAGGGGAGGGGTGGAAAACTAATTTTCCACCCCTTGCCAGGTCGAATGGACTCCAGAAGTTTGCCACAGATCTTCCTCGCAATCTCTTTCCTTGACGATCTAATTTGATGATACTCCCAGGCATTTCACCCTACCACGCTATGCTGAGCTACTAAAACACCATGAGAAGGGGTGGTTATTGCCCGTTTAAAAGGGTAGAAAGGGTTAAACAGTCCTGGTGTTATTTTTCATATGCAGAATCCTAGAGAACATCCTCTTAAATTAAGATTGGGAGAACATCCTCTTAAATTTAGATTGTCGTTTGTAACAATTTTCCTCACTTTTTCACTTCACTCCTCACTTTCCTCGTTGAAATCAACACCACTTTCCCATACTTCCATATTCTATACGATGCGAGCGATGCTATACGATAAAACCATGAACAGGGGTGTTTTTTGCCGTTTGAAGAATTTGAGAAAAGTCAAACACCAAAAAAATCTGAACTCGAATCTGGTCGTGATCAAAACGCTCGAAAACAGGGCAAGTATATATCGTAACTTTTGACGGAACGTATACTCTTCCACATTATTGACTTCGCTATATTGGAAATCACTAGCCTGGGTAGCTAAGATAATTTATTTATTTAATTTAAAATGTTAGTTGCATAGGGTGAGATATAAGAGATATAAAGATAAGTGCATTTCTTTTAAAAGGAGAACGTTATAATTTTAAAAATCATAATTTACACACCTCATGGAATTTTGGATTTACAGCTAGGTGCCGTTTGGCCACTCCTGCAGTCAGATAATTCTGCCTCGATTCGATTGCACATTGCAGGCCCTATCACAGAAAAATACTGATTTTTTAAAAACCATAGGTTTGGACTATGTACAAAAATTTTGCTGACAAAAAAAAACAGTAAATATGTTTCGCTGAAGTACCTGAAGTAAACATATTAGTGGTAGTGGTAATGGCACACAAAAACGGAAATAAAATGGTAATGATAAAATGGAAAAATAAATTGGTCTTTCTTAACAGTTATATATGTTAAGAGGGCGACATTGCGCTTTTCTTAAATTGCGATTTTATTAGACCGCAACCGATGTCACGTGTTGACTAACCACAAAAACTGAATTATGTCTTGACATATTTTTTGACATATTTTTCTTCATTACAATATGTTACCTTTTTAAACGTTTTTATGTGTTTATTTTTTGTGACTTCGACCGCATTTTATGAAAATCTAAATAATATATTTGGCCCTGGTTTTTTAATTTTTGAAACATACGGTACATTGTTTCTAGATAATAGATACATAGATAAAATTACCAGACAATTTTAATATTTATATTTATTATAAATATAAAAAAACAAATTAAATAAAATAAAGACAGATAATTTAATATTAATTTAACACGTTGACAGGAAACGTTGACATCCACTCTATATCCTTACTAAACAAGCTTTTGCAGGATATTTTCGCGTTCCTAACATCAATTCATGCCTATGAAAAATTTGTATTTACCTGCGCTAAGGACCAATATTTTTAATCTGTTTCTGTGTAGCATATATACCTAACGAAAGTTGCGATAAATTTGATACTGGATAGGGCTGGCACCGTTGATGTAATGATAACACTCGAAGTAGTTTCCACAAACACCAAAAGGCTTTTACTTTGCTCGACGCGCGTTTCACCAACCCGTTTCGGTGTTTGTGGAAACTACTTCGAGTGTTATAAATTTGATATTTTTAATTACAGTGACCAAAGAATAAAATCACGGGTCGTATCGCTTTAAAATTTGAACTCTCATGAAATTTGTTCATTATTTCTGAAACAGGAAATATTTATTCAAGCACTCATCCGCTAACGCGTGGTAGTGCTCCATATTTAAAAGGATTTCCTCGCGGGTGAAACTTCCACGAGGCAAGAGAGGGCCCCGAAGGTTACTGAATATTAAATTTTCAAATAAATTCATATACTTGACATAAATTGCTTTTACTTGGGGTAGGAGTCGGTGTATTTTGTTCGAGTGCCTGTCTGTATATGTCTGTTATTTCCGTAATTCCGGATAAAATATGTAATCTATTAAAAATGGTAGTTTTTTTGAGGTTTGTATTAAATTCATAGAAGTATTAGAAATCTTAGAAGTATAACAATATTCCCATGGTTCCTATCGAGCGAGATTTGCCACAGATTTCAAATTTAATCATTCCAAACACAAAGGTACCTAACACCAATAACCGAAATATCCTCAACTCATCCACCAAGAATACAAGTAATGTTCCTTGCAAATCAAGAGCTGTACAAGCAAACCACCCAACAAAAATATTTTATATACTCACGAACGCTATCAAGTAGCGACAGAGACATCGAATGTAGCAACGATGCACGAGGTGAGACGACAGAAGCACTAAAAGAAGAAAAACATTTACTATGAACACAAGCACAAAAGGTAAGAATGTTAAGCAAAAGGTACAAACTACTATCAAATATCAACGCAGAGGAAGCAACCACTAAGTGGTGACCAATCATTATTAATTATTATTTATTAATTATTATTTATGTTTATCAACCTCATTAGTATTTTACTTTCTTGGCCAATTTGCAATCTTGTTAGCATACACACGTATCCGAAAATACATAGAGCCGAATACATTTTAACGTAATAATACTTAAACAAAGATACAGCTATTTGTAAGTTCCTGACGCGTTACAACGGTGTTACCAAACCACAAAACTTATTTATTGACACAGATATGGTATTAGAATATAACACACATGGTGCACTGCAGTATTATCGGCGATTGTTCTTATGTCGCTATAATTGTAATTAGAAGAGGGATAAACGTAATTGGATTAAAGGGGATGTTCGTGCATAGCTAGGATAAAACCACTATATTTATTTCATCGTGCGCGCACAGCAAGCAGACGACCCAGACGTCGCCGGAAGTTGGTTGTTAATCCGAGACGCAAATATTCGAGGGATTTCGGTAGCTTCGTAATGAATAATCCTGGAAATTAGCGCAATTCACACGAAATGATGTATAAAATAGGTCAATAACGAGTATTATTTCAACATAATTTAAAATATTCACAAATAAAACCTCAATATAGGTGATCTCCCAAACGGCTGGGATTATGCCGATTTTTTTAACGCCATCGTAACAAGGGGGTTAATCGTATAAGATGAAGACCTTTTCCAAGATCAACCGAGTCGGAAAATTGACGAAATTGTCGACCAAAGATGAATTTTTAACGGATTGTCGTCGTCTATGGGACGCGGGGACGAGTGTGATATTTTTGGTATTTTATAACGGGATGTCCTTTATTTCTTGAGGTAAAAAAGCATATATTCTCGGAGCCAGATAATTACTACTTCTTTGGCCATATATTCATGTTGGGGCGTGATTCTCTTCAAGAATCTTGACGGGCAACAATTTAGATCCTAGTTCTCTCAGATATCTCGACCTATTACGTGACTAAAACTTGCACGGGATTACAAAGAGAATTATTGACATGGAACGAAGTTATTATCTCGTGGCAATCTTGCGATCTATGATAGTTAAACACAGATTGCAGATAAGTAGATAAGTAGAAATAGATACGTAAATAAAACCCAGTTATTACGAGCCATTAATTAAACTTCATATATAAATTAGAGCAATTCCTTTTATATCTGAGTGTTCTATAAGAGTTAACTACTTACTCATTTCAATTATAACTAACATGAGCGTTCCAAGTAGCACTTCTGTGTACTTATCTTATGATATGTAGTATAGTAGAAGCAGCGTTTAATTGTTCTTAGATGTAGACCTTAAGTTTGTGTGTATCGTAATATCATGCAATGAAATGTTTATATAATGTATGTTATGATGTGTATATCGAACTTATATGATCGCTCTCTCGGTATAGTTTAATGTTGTTCAAATATATATATATATATATATATATATATATATATATATATATATATATATATATATATATATATATATATATATATATATATATATATATATATATATATATATATATATATATATATATATATATATATATATATATATATATATATATATATATATATATATATATATATATATATATATATATATATATATATATATATATATATATATATATATATATATATATATATATATATATATATATATATATATATATATATATATATATATATATATATATATATATATATATATATATATATATATATATATATATATATATATATATATATATATATATATATATATATATATATATATATATATATATATATATATATATATATATATATATATATATATATATATATATATATATATATATATATATATATATATGCACAAAGACTGAGTACTGCTTACTGTTGAGTTTGTTAATAAATTAAATTAAATCTAAAATCAACTAACGTATTTGAACCACGATTTAATTGATTTAATCCTCCCATGTTAATTGAACCTATTTACTAACTGTGCCATTACACATTCCTTAATTAAATTGTAGATAATTTGTTAATCGTTAATTAATACCACAACCTAAGAGCAATAATTATTGTGAATAGTCCCATAATAATAAAATTTAATTAAATGACGATTCAATTAAATAATATATTTATATGTCAAATGAGTTCTGAAATTTAAATAAAGCTACATCATGTAATAATACAAATTGAGTAATATAATTAGGAAATACATATCCAAGTTCCATATGCTCTCGTGCGGAATAGTATAAAGTTGGATTATGAGAAAAACATCACAGCATTGTATATTTCAATGTTTCGTCATGTTTAGCTTTTCGGTGGAAATAATTTGTTTCGGAATTACATGTTTTGTCCTAAAATGTGATTGTTTTGTGTAACAAAGTGTACTTTTCATACCAAAGTTGCTACACGTGTATTGAACGGAATTTCCGCTTGAGTTTTCGCTACCTTTCCGTTTTTAGCGTATTTGGAGTGGAGATCGATAAATACCTATACGATTTCCTGACCGTAACCGTGGCTTAGCTTCTTAAGTTAATTTATTGGTACTATACGTTCACTTTTCGTTAGTTGATATAATTTAAATATTTGAGAATATGTTTTAGGTATGTACGTTCTCTAATATGATTTGTAACGTAAATATACTCCGTTACATTAGCAATAGCATAATTACAATAGCAAATATTTTATATAATATTACAGCATTACAAATATTTTAAAATATCCCGTCGTGATTTGCCCGTTCAGTATCGAAGACGAGGCCAAGTTCATCAATTAATTTTTGCCGCCTTAAACAAAATGCAGAGGAAGGGATCCAAACTCCAGAACCCATGCTGTGGAGACTCTCCAATCTTAAGAGTCCACGGCCTCCGCGATTGCGTGGAAATATAACCGTGGAGCGGATGATCAGAATGACTATCTTAGAGGCTTATGCTACTAAACTAAATGTTTTTTCCCATGTTCAGGGTGTTTTTTCCCTAAGGGAACCTCTGTACCCCTCTCTCTCTCTCTTAATATGTAGTTACTTTTGTTATTTTCACCATATTATACTGTTGTTTTCACCATATTGTAACTGTTGTTTTCTTTTAAATCATTAGTCATACACTTACTTCTCTGAATGATTTACATTGCTATTTTTTGTATTTACATTACATTATTATTTTGTCAATTTTTATTTTTATTATTATAAATTGTACATTATTTGCAACTTTTTATATATTATAGTTCATCTCTTATAATAAATAAATTAGTGCAGAGTGGTATTGGATCAGTTAGTTCGTATTCTTTTCTCAATAAATAAATAAATAAATAATGTCTGCAAGGAATCACGAGCACAGTCTTCAAGAGACTTCAGTTAACAACTGAAAGTCTCCAACTATACTTTAGTTTGTTAGAACTAACGACTGTAGTCAATACTGATGTGATCTTGTGAAGTTACGCTTTATTAATATGATAAATAAATAATTATGCAAGGCAAGCTACTTGCTATATAATGGCGAAGGCGCTGGGCAGAGTCAACAACCTGTATACATAAATCGAACCGGGCGGGTCACTCACTTCAAAATATATAATATTTGTGCAGGATAGGTTCAACATCCTTGAGCTATTGATTAAAATTATATCTGGGACAGTAAACAAATGACACGTATGGTATCGTTTATTGAAGTAGAATATATACAAAAGTAAGAAAACATGCAATTGCTGTAGAAGCTAAATTATTATTATGTTGGTGTGGAATAATATAGAGGTCGTGCAGCATGTATCATATGCCAATCAACTCTAACATATAGTACCTCAAAAGTTTTATAAACACATATTACTTAAATACATTATTATAATAATTAATAATAAATAACATTCAAACCTTTGAACTCCTACCTCAGAATAATGACGCGGTAAAGATATTATTATATACTTGTCATCTGATAGCTGTATAAAATTAACTCTCCGAATTATTTAGTCGCACGTTTGTTTTAGACTAAATAGTTTGAACTCTTTAGTATAAAACAAATTTTGTCATTACATTTGTAACCAATCAAGTTTCATGATGTACGAGTTCTAACATAGTGGATAGCTTATCGGTTTTCACCAGTTAACAAAACGAGAATTATTATTAATATATCAAAAAAATATGAGCGAGTCTGCTAGTGCTCAAGACTGATGTGTAAACATCTCTTATACGGTAACGGTATGTGGTTTTTTCATAAATATAATTAACAAAGCACCAAGTATACGAGATAAACAAAGCATATAGCAGTCATATGATGGTGCAGCGGTTCAAGTCCCGCATTCCAAACCAGGGACCGCTGGTTCGATACTCACATCAGGACTTTTTTAATAAGGTATGCAACACAACATACACACCATGGAGGTTGGCGCTGTAAACGCCATCTATCAGGTAGTAGCTGAATTAATTTAGTTGGTAGGTATTGTGCATGATAATTGATGGGTTATGATGTCACATCCGCACTCACGTTTCAGTCCCATTTCGCGAAATTTACCGTCATATCGCCGCAATAGATATTTACACATCAAAAATATGTTTTCTAGCAATAAATAATATTTTCATTCACAGTGAGATGTTGTTACAAATATGAAAACAAGATTGAACGCTAATATTACATGTATAAATATTAAGAAATATCCACATAATTGTAAACACCAAACATTGCAAACATCTAATATGTAAATTAGATTTTATATAAATATCATTTAATATATATATATATATATATATATATATATATATATATATATATATATATATATATATATATATATATATATATATATAATATATATATATATATATATATATATATATATATTATATATATATATATATATATATATATATATATATATATATTATATATATATATATATATATATATATATATATATATATATATATATATATATATATATATATATATATATATATATATATATATATATATATATATATATATATATATATATATATATATATATATATATATATATATATATATATATATATATATATATATATATATATATATATATATATATATATATATATATATATATATATATATATATATATATATATATATATATATATATATTTGTAAATAGGTTAATATATTTCCTATTTAAACGAATGCCTATGCTAAAATTCAATACGAAAACACAACATTCAACAAATAGATTCAGCCTTTTGTATTAATAACATCACAAAATTCTTTATAGTACAGAATAAAGAGGGATAGTAGTGCATTACATCCTATAGATATTTAAGTGTGCTACTGGTACATATTTTGGTTGCACTATTCATATTTTTCAAGGCAACATTTTTTTAAAATTGTTTAGATATAAATATGTAAACTCCTATAAACCTGGCGCTACATCATCTATAAAGTTGACAATATGGATCAATAAAATAAATGCGTAGTAATGTAACCTACCACAAGCTTTTGATGCACGCTTTTAAGGCTAATATCATTTGAATTACAAAGGCTTGCATGGTGTCTACATCCACCACGTCGTATATTTCATTTTTTGGGTTTATAAATAGTATGAAACAAAGAATGGCTAAATTTTGCATAAAAGTTTACAGTGATTCTGATAATGAATACTTATTTAAAATAAAGAGTTAAATTACAGGTTGTACATCCCTAATTGATAATTATTGAAGGTAGTAGAGTGTTAATTAAATATTACAATCAAAAATAATTTACACTAGAAACAAATCATATACTTAATAAAATAATCAGTTAAAGAACGGACGATATCTAGATATAAATTATATGTTTATTTTTGAATGAGGTAGTATATTAAAACTGTATTAACTGTATTATACATATACATAATAATATAAATTCTAATTTGATTATTTTCAAATTAATTTTCAACAAATTATTCTCAGTAATAGTCTCCTGAAAATTACTGATCTTTTATCAGGTTATGAAGTCTATATTTATGATAGCATGCAAGTTTAGTAACAAATTTAATCAATTACCTGAAGTTAGCCAGGTATTTTGTTAACATTCAAAAATCGCGTGACTAGGAGAAATAACTAACTCCATCAGGAAACGCCGTACTTATATAAAAATTCAGTTAAGAACAGTTTTTTTTTATTTACGTACTTATATAATCAAATTATCGGTATTTAAAGAAATAAAGTTATCTATTTCCTGAGCTTTCCTGCCACTTGATTGATGTTAAATTACATATACATTTTGCATTATTTTCTTTGAGTTATAGTGCAGTCTGCCTACGGATTTGGACCTTTGATTTTCGAAAAAATAACGTTTTTTAAAATCTCGAAGCTCACACACGCTTTCATATTTAGAGTCAATTTTGAGCTTAAAATTTTCTTAAAATGTTGTAGTAACATTTGTTGTTAATGTTGTTTTTATTTTCAGTTTCTGTATTCAGTTTTTTCTGTACCGGCAGTAACTTTGTTATTTTAAATAGCAACCTATGTTTTTTATTATTTTACCGAATTCTGCGTGCTAAATTAACGACAGTTTGTCAAACGCATCCCTATCAAAATATTGACAGTTTTCGAGATATCAGAATGGAATTTTTTTTGTCTTAAATTTAGTCATATTTTTGTTGTGTGAGCAGCTAGAAACCATTCTTTGGGATTCTGTAGACGGAAGATCGCTTTCGATAGTCGCTTTCGAAATATGTAGCAAAAGTTGAACGGCAATATACAGAGCGCAAAAAGATTGTGTCAAATATGACAATCGAAAATTTCCAAAATCTCCACTAATTCAAATGAAACACCCTGTATTTTATTAAATCATTAAATGCACTTAAACAGACCCTACAATTTTGAAATAGCTTTCACTATACCTAAGTTGTGTAATAATAAGAAAATAAAACGCAAGTTGGATAATGCGACAACAATATTATAAATAATTTAGTAATTATTTTTTTTCTGTATTAATAATGTTTTGTAAAATGTAAATTGATAATTATGACAGTATCTTTATTAAGTTGCTGACGTCCGTTGGATTAAATGAGAAGCGATGGCTGACTATCTAAGAATGGAGGTAATAATGGTTGACTTTTAGCTATAAATGTAATTTTATTTATCGTATTTCTACCATTGTTTCAGACAAGATGGGCCGGTTTTTCACGAAAGTTCTTTGTGAAATTGTATACACGAGGCAACTAATTAGACTGAGACCTAATTCGTGCATGGCCAACTAATTTTATTAGGTAGAACATGATCCAATTAATCTTTGCTCTCGGTCTGTTTCAATTAATTTAACACTAAGGCCGATATAGGATCTGCTAATTTTGCACCCGACTCTATTGAGACATGTTTCCGCATTATCACGGCTAGGTAATTAAAATTAGGGAAACATATTGAAAAGTTAAATGTAAAACCTTAAAGCCTCAGATCTCCTTTATCAAATGGTTGCGAGTAATTCTCGAAAACAATTTTATTGCTAAAGAAGAACTGGTGTTTGATAAAGAATAATTGGCAACAGGTATTATATTCTAACGTGTGTTGGGCAAACGAGACTTGAATCGTGCCAATGTTTAGGAAGCACATTGCTCATGTAAAAAATGGGGGCGAGGAATGTCTTATTCATTATGTTATTGAACACCATCAGAGAATAGGTATAAGATTAGCAGATTGTTAACAACAGGAGAATGGTTTCGGGAGTATGGATATAGAAAAATATAGTAATGCTATGAATATAGAGAATGGGTATGTCCCACAGGGCTTGCAGGTGAACCATTAAAATTTAACGGTTTAATGATTTTGAGCAATAGTAGGAATATATAAAAATAGGTTTTAGTGTTTAGTTTGAATCAAATACCAATGATGGTATCTTGGTTAGTGGAACGATCATCAAGTTCAGTCTAGATGAACATAGAAACCAGGCATGAAGCTTTAAGTAAAATGACATTAAATTGCTAGTATAGTTATACTGAATTGAGGTTTTTATATTAGTTGAAAAATATAATAATAACAACCAAAATACGTCTTATATAAAAGCCCCTTTATATTATGGCCCAGTAGTTTAACTAATAGAGTGATAAATTAGTCATCCTATATAGAGAAAATAAATTTATAAAAGTTACTACTACAACTAAACTCACTTCAAACCAAGACGGCGATATATCGGTCATAAAACGTTAGACAAGTATATAAAAGCTATTTCTTAAGCATTTTGATGCATTAGCAGTATTGAAATCTCCGTCTTAATTCACAACGACGTGTCAGAAGCCAATAAGGGTACTTGGCGAGTATTTCGGACGAGGAGTACTTTGAAACAGATAATTTATGACCGTCTTCGCCTTCTTATTTTTATGTGAGTATAATACTACTGTAACGAATTGTGCTTATATCTACGAGTAGGGCGTGTCTTTGGGACGTTTCCTTATAGTCAGGAATCAAAAATGACGATTCTAAAATGCTGGACCCTGAACTCGCGGGTATAAAATTTAATAAATACGCATATTATCCAGAATTATATATCAGATCCGAATCCAGAGAGCGCGACGTCGACCAAGATTGCGAGGATGCGAAAAACGTAACTTGTATACGAAAATGTATTCACGACTTATTCATATATATGTGTATTCTAGTAGCATAGTATAGCGCAAACACAAAAATTATATCAGTAGCTTGCATTATTGCCTTTTTGTACTATTGCAAATATTCTACTGCCTGGTACAGTTTTACTTTGTTCCATGGAGGAAAACATAAACGTTAGCAGATATACGGGAGACTAGCTATTATATTCTATGCAGAATTTTCGGAAACATACCTAAGTAAAAAAATAATGACAAGCCTGGCAGACTATTATCGTTGGTCTATTTTACGTATTTCGTCTCGCATAACGACTCATGTCTCTGCAATAATAACAAAACTACCCCGATGCCGAAATTAACACTACACTTTGCAAGCACATACTGTTTATACGTATACGAAACTACAAACACTAAGATTTCGATTGGTCTAAGAATTATTGAAAATCTATAAATGAGCTCGGAAATTTAACATCCAATTTTTGTTTGGTTTTTTGCATTTTTGCAATCTTGGCTGATATCGCGTTCTCTGAATTCGGATCAGGCGAGTTCGTAATTCTGACCTTTATATTCTTGACAATTCAACAATATCCAAAAGCAGTGCAATTTTTGGCATCATATAAGCACTGTTTAGATTTAACAGTCTTAAAAAGATTACTCTATGGTAAATATAAAGCAGATGCACTAAAAAAATATTATGTAGATATAGGGTCTAGAGGTTATTTATATGTACAATGTCATATATAGTATTAACAGTATCAATCACAGTGCATTTGAAAATAGTGCGTAAAGGATTAACCAGTGAAATATCGGATTTTGCATTTTTTTTATTATTATACTGGGGAAAATGTAGAAGTGTAATTAATAGCTTTTGATGATATCAACTTGGTTGACGAAGGCAATATGAGATGCGTTTTATAAAGATTTATTTTCTTTCCGAGATAAGGAAAATTTTGAAGATGGTTTTGCATCTGATATTTCGCCTGATTTTTTGGAAAGGTGCACACCAGATATGCAGGATACGTACGTATGAAGTATTGGATCAAAATATAAGCGAAAATACATATAAATCTTATACAATATCTATGTAAATAATATAAATCTATCTACTACTTAGAATATAAAAATCTTAGTACATTTATAATAAACCTTAGCCTAGGTTGTTTCAATCAAATCCGTATCAATTCTAGCATCGAATAATTGAAGCGAGGTTATGGACACATTCAGATACGAAGATATAATTATGTAATTGTGAGTTCCGAGAGAGGAAAAATATTTAGTATACTTTAATAATTTCTTCATCTGTTATATACGCAAATTTTTATATTACTTATGGCTATATCCAATGAAAACTATATATGCCTCTCAAAATCTTATGAAATAAAGGCATTTTCATTAGATATGTTTCCATTAGATATTAAAATGAATCTGCATTGCCTTTGATATTTCATTAATAGGTGCGAGTCTTATATAAGTAATAGCTATTATAAAATCTGGAATGTACTACATTTTATGTAGCAAGACTTTTTACAATGTGAAAGGACTTGGAGCTATGCCCGAAAGTCCTTCGAAAGATCCAAAAACGGTGCTAATAAAACATAATATAGGTAACATATTGAAACATGGTTTATATACTTACATGGCAATTTTAATGGATATTGCAAATGCAATGAATGCACAATAAATGCGTTAAAATTATAACGGTGTATAATTTTGTATAATCATGACTCTCATACTTAACTTTTCAATATATATACACCAAGAGTGTACCAAGACTATTAATCGACAGTAAGTAAAGTTTATTTGAAGCATTTTAAAGAGTTGATAAGGGATGACGCACCATTAAAATATGTTTCTTTATGAGGAATTTAATTCTAAAACTTTTCTTACTCTTGCTATTTATAACAAAAACCCGAATAACTAAAAGCACGCATTGTAGCTGTGTTATTTAAAATCATCACCGAAAATTCAAGTTGGCTATGAAATTAAACGTCAAACTTTACGATCAGCAGAAAAGGTGATTTAATTTTATTAGTTGTTTGCTGAGTGTCTGGAAAATGGCCAGGAAGTTTTCATTTACCGAACAAGCTGACATGTTATTAGTGTTGGGTTTCTGTAAAGGAAATTATAGAGGAAGCCGACACTTCTTCTAAATAAGATATCCAAATCGTGTAATCTCCCATACAGAAATATTTTCCAAAGTTGAAAGACGGGCTCGAGAAATAATCAAGATCTTCAGTAATACTCAAGAACGTACTATAGCAAACAGGGCACAAGACGAAGAACTTATTTCAATATAATTGAAGATGACTCGTATAGTAGCACCAGAATTATATCTCGACAAATTGTTATATTGCAAACGTCTGTGCAACGAGGGATCAGGCGTAATCTACTACACCCATGTCATATCTATCTAAAAAGTGCAATAATTGTTATGGGATGATTTGGTTAAACGAGTGTATTTCTGTAAATTTATTTTTTATCAAAAAATTAATTTTCAAAAGAAAATTATCTTTACTGGTGAAGTTTGTTTCACCCGCAGAGGTATTACAAATTTACATAACAATCATGAGTATTCCGATGTAAACCCTCATTCAGTAACTCGACTTAATGACTTAATGGCTAAAATTATTTAGAATTTCGTCAAAACACTCTTCCGGATCTACTTGACGAAGGTGCCACTAGAACTAGACTGAAATATTGTTAAGACACTTTTTAAACCACCAGTATACAAATAATGATTTGAAGAGGAAATAATTGCCCACAAGTGTAGCCTCCACGATCACCAGATCTCAACAAATGTGGCTTCTTTCTTTGGAGAACGTTAAAATAATTTGTGTTTTCCTCGCCAGTTGCGCCTCGGTATCTAGCAGAATTGTGGAATCGCATTACGTATAAATTCACATTTATTAGAAACAATCAGCAGTTATAGACTAGATTTCAATTTTAGTTAATTTATGCGTGAGAGGAAACGGTGGTCATTTTGAACAATTTCTATAAATTATCAGTTCAAATTGTTATTACTGTTTTGTTTCTCTTTAAGTTGTTTGTTTTTCAACATTCACTTTGAATCAAATATCTCAGGTTATAAAGACCTATCGCATGTTTCAGTAAGTTTAAAATGTTTATTTTATCGTGAAATCTCATACTACCTCGGGCTATACGTTAGTTTACTAAAGTTGCGAGTGAAAACACGTTAAAATAGAGAACGCGAGAATCTGGTTGCATGTAATAATACTCTTGCATGTGTATTTACTGTAATCTTTTTATATACTTATGTTTCAAATTTTCTCGGACCATTATTATGTTTTTGTTTTGTCGGTTTCTTAGAGTTATGGTGCCATTTGGAGGAATATGAATTATAAAATCATGTTGTTTACAGATGTTTCGCCTCAGGCCTGAGCCTTTTTAATTTTTTTTAGGACAATGACACTAAAATATACATTCAGTTTAAAAAAAACTATAGAATATTAAGATTATAATATGTTATATTTGTAAGTATCCATTATTAAAATTATATCTAAAATAGGTACGTACCTAGACAAGTTTATATTTAAGCACTCAATAATATGGTGCAACGAAACAATAATTTTCACAATATATAGTAACAAATATATCATATTTAATATACCATCTATTTTATATATAATATACCATAATTTAATATACTATAATTTAATATATCATCTTAATATTGTATACATTTTTAAAACTAAATGTAATTTTTTGGTGTTGATGTCCTAAAAAAAATAAATGAAAAAGACTCGGGCCTGAGGCCAAACGTCCCTGTTCATGATGGTCACGCCTTACGAGATACGGCCCTTCAAAATTTCCAAAAAATATTGAATAGAGTCTGTGATTTTAAAACCAAAAAGGTATTACATTTAAATTTTACACACATTTTCAACTAATTCCTGTGTATTTATCAACAATTTTTCGAAGAAATCTGCCCTCTAGAGGGGGTTGAAATAAGAATCCCCTGAGTTACTATTTGCTGCAAGTTATTTGTTTCACAAATATGGAGTATTTAAAAATACGTATCAGGTAGCCTGGATTACCTTGAAACTTTAAAATCTCTGACTTTTGCTTTAAAACCAACCGCTTATTAACAAAAAAAATCACTACCATTCTCATTACAACACACGATTGTAGCTAAAAAATATTCAAGTAGGTGTCTGTTGTTAATGTTGCACATGCATTAGTATAAAATTTGTGTAAAATTACTGTTTTTCGGTTTTAAAATTACAGCCGCAATTTCATATTTTTCAGCATACTGATGAACTGAAGTACTGATTGTGTTTTCTTTGAGAGTGATCTATTTATCCGTACGCAAATATATTTCTGAAATTTCTGAAGTAGGTTAGGATGTTACATTGTATTCTCCAGTGGTAGAGCTTTTTTATTATATAGACTTCCCCAGCAGTGTCATATACCTTTTTAATATAAAAGAGGTGGCTATACATTTTTATTTGTTTATAAATGCATCGTGGACTTCGGTTTCTAGGTCAAGTATGTTGTCAATGGTGGTTCTATTGTTTCGGAAGCCGCTGTGTTGCGGTATTAACAGATTTTTGTCATTGAGGGTCCAAAAGAGTCGTTGGTTTGCCAGTTTTATAATAGTTGAAATAGGCTTGTATGATTCTGGATCCATTTTGGATTTATCTGATTTTAATATAGGTATTATAATGGATCCTCTCCATATCTGGGGAAATTTATTTTGGGACCAAATCATATAATATTCAATAGAATTGTTGTTATGTTTTCTGGTAGATTTTTTTAGAAATATATTATGTATATACATAATATATTGACCTGAAAATATCATCAGGGCTGGGTCTAGAATCATTTAGGTTAGCGAGTGCCTTGTAAAGTTCTTCCTTTGAGAATAGAAAATTGACTGGCTTGCCATCTTGAGTGTTATCGGTCTTGAGATTCGATGTTAAATTTATGCCGTAAGAAATGGTTATTGCAGCTTTAGTTGCTAGAATATTTCTTGGTTTTTAGTTTAGCGTTTTTTTTAAGTACCATAGTTATATTTTAAGTACCTACCTAAATACAATAAACTTTTTTATTTATTGTTAATGTTTCAATAGTGATGTTTTTTAAAATTTATTTCTTAAGATTATTAATAATATTTATCAAATATAATATATCAAATATATGACTTTTATAACATAATACTTTAAATTTTGTGTCTTTTGTGTCTGAGTGGCAACTTTCCCTGACTGATATTCCTTACATCCGTCCCTGAATGGAAATATGATACGTCCATATGATTTTGTTATTTATACTAGTAAGATCCTCATATTTATTGTCTTATTTCTGTTCTCGAAGTAGTATAAAGTTGTTTATAATAAGTCTAGGGATATCCGGTTCTGAAATGTTTCCTTCATAGCAGAAAGTTATTTCAAAAACCACTATAATTCGGATATCGTATATATTTTTGTTTGCGTCCAAAAGCTTCCATTATTATATTGCATGTCTGCATATTTCCACGTTTCGTTCGTGGAATGATTTGTATACAATATTCTACATCCTACGAAAGAAAAAAAAAATGCGCAGATGCAAAATGTAACAAGAATATCGCTTAAACTTACCGATAACTCTAATAATTAAAGAAAGCCGATACAGAAAGTCTGATAACGGCTGGCGCCTGGATATCCAGGCTATAGTTTCAACCTTGGAAAGGTTGCCAACTAAAAAGTTTTTAGAGTGCAGTCATTACGGCAAATGCTTGATAAAACAGATAGTTTAGCGGGGACTTTCAGCACGCCTGAGAACGGTTTGTTTAGAGGTATATATAAAAATATTTACCTACCCAACAAAGGAAAATGTTCAATTCTAGCTGTAGATTTTCTGCCAGTCGTACTTGCCGGGCCATAAAGCTATTGGTAGATAAATTTATTTACCGAACGGTGAATTTATTTGAAATGTGATTGTTACGAATGAAAACGTTTTCCGAGAAAGTGTATAGATGTGCAAGGTGATCACTTTAGAACTTGATTCATGGGTAAGTCTTGAATATTTGGCAGCATTTTTTTAATTGATGTTTCACATATTGTTGTTTTCGTTAATTAAAGAATATTTATACCTACTATTAGTTTAAATTATTTAAAACACAATATATCTGAATAAGCAGTTGTGTATAAATCTCTCTGTAACACAAGTCAGAAAAATATAACCCAATACGTTCTTTGATTTTTTATAAATATTAGAACAATAAATAAATTATAGGTCCGTCACGACATATGACATAAAAATTAAAATTGACTGTAGAAACGCGAAATGGTGCATATACTAGAAATATGATACACTTTTATGCAGAATTTTATAAAAATATAATATATTACCCCGATAATACTGACAAAGTACTACATCAAAAACATCTTGCCACGCCGTAATTTAATTTTCCAATATTTTAACCTGATACGCTGTAAATTCAAAGCACGTTCCAGCTATCCATCGATTCTCTTTGTATTTTAAAATATGAATTCGTACCTCACTAAACTTTATTAATGCGTTATCCAGTATGATAAATTGATGAGAGATGAACCAGGGGAAGAGAAGGAAAAACGAAAATTAAACGAAACTGCATTTGGCTTTCTCGCGTCATGTCGGTGCGTGACGTATATCAATTTGTTATTGTACATCCAGCGGGTTTTTGGAGGGGTGAAATATTTTGTGGAACACGGAAACTAAACTGTCGTTATAACAACAGTTCTCAACAGACCGACAAATCTTGGATCCAAAATGCCAACCCAATCAGATAAGCTATATCAGATGCTCGAGCATTCCATTGTGGGCAAAAAATATATATTTTTTGTTTTTTTTATACTAAAAATCCATGGTTTTTGAGTTACAGCAAAAATACTTCCTACCTACCTACTCAAAAATCCAATCCAAAATTTAATATCACTTTGTGGATTCATCATATTTAAGTTACAATTGAACATATGGAACAATACTTGACCTTGGACCTTGAACGTATTAGTTCGTTTTACCCCAATTTTTTCGACATAGTCAATAGACTTACGGTCCTTTGGCCGTGTGAAAGTGGACGATTTATTTTTCTAATGTGATGTGATATAATTTTCTTATTAAGGCAACCTCTTATATGTCAGTGCCATTACGGCATTTCCTTGGTAACTTAAGATGCCGCGTTTAACAGAAACACAGAAAATGAGAGCTGTAACTTTACCTCAAAATGGTTGGTCACTGTAAACAGTGGCCAATGATCTGGATGTATGCAAGAACAGCATATTTAAACTAAAAGAGAAATGGAATACGGAGGGTAACGTGCGTTATGTTTACAGAGGTGGGCGTCGAAAAGTAAGCACCGTTAAAGAAGATAATCTATTTCTTGACCACCTAAGAAGAAATCCTATTGATACTGCAGTAACGACTTTTAACGAATTTTCCTATAAGGAAGCTGATGAAAGATTAGTAGCTGGAGAATTATGTAGCCGCAAATAAAGTTGCCTTGTCTCCCCGGCATAAAGAGCAGAGATTAGAGTTTGCAAGACAATTTGTAGGAAGACCAGTCATCTTGAGAATGTTATATTTTCGAACGAGAAAAGTTATGCCGTCCCTGATATCACTTTCCAGCAGCAATCTAGGACAGAAACTACCATCCAGCTAACGCCGAAGAACTTTTGGAGGTAAGGTAATTGAAAACGCATGGGATCACATCACTGAGGATTACACAATAACAGTAATTCTATCGATGCCACATAGATCGAAAAGTATTATAGGTGCTTGAACAACATATTAACTTTATTAACGAATCGCGTTTTTCTGACGACGAAAAGTGTTTCGTCATAATCGTTATTAGATCTCGGTGGCGGCGTGAATGGCCGTTTGAATGTATAATATATTTTAGTATTGGAAAAATAAAATAATTCGCTACCCATTTTCGATTTGTTTTGCTCACTACAACTAGAATGTTGGACGTATTAAATTTAACATAATGACATCGAATTTAAACCTGATATTTTCAAATAGCTTCACAAAGGCCAATTATAGACAATTTGCTTATGAGAGTTGTCCACTTTCAAAAGGCCAGCACTGTACTATGATTATAATGAACTTACTATGTCACAATAATCAAATGACATGATGTTATTATGACATACAAGCAGATAAATACCGTTAGCCTGCTAACCTGCTTTTAGGGTTCCGTACCAAAGTGTAAAACGGGACCCTATTACAAAGACTCCGCTGTCCGTCTGTCCGTCTATCCGTCTGTCACCAGGCTATATGTCATGAAGCGTGATAGTTAGACAGTTGAAATTTTCACAGATGATGTATTTCTGTTGCTGCTATAACAACAAATACTAAAAACTCAATAAAATAAATATTTAAGGGGGCTAATGTATGCTAATAAATGCCGGAGTCGCCGGTCGGGCGAAATTAATTAAAAGCTTGTGTGATTTTATACACTTGTTTAATTATAAATGTGCCAATATAGCCCAGAGAAACACCGGTATCATAGCAAATACAACATACTTAACAGGAGCAGCAAACTTTCTGCCCACAATGAACTCCCCCTAATTGATTTTATATATACTATCCCCGCTAAACTCAATATTCGATACATAACCTAAGCGGCCATTACCGTTTTATGTTTCAGTCAGTAATCAACGGCTATACAGATTCATTTTATTTCATAGCTAATAATTGGTCATTATTTTTTCCCTCGGTTTACGACTCCTCCAGGCGTGATGTCGCCAAGTAAAGAGCTTATCACAAAACAAAGAAAATGCCATTGAGACAACCTAGAGGTTTCCACCCGACTTAGGGCAACTTAGTGATTTCCACCCGGCGACCACTCGTTGGAAATATGTCGCGCCTGATTAATGGATACTGTAATCGAAAGAGGTGCGTCAATAAGAGCTTTTAGTCTAACAACAACTTTGAAGTTTCCACGTATGGTTTGCAGTTATCTTTTAGCAGAATGGGTTTCCAATATGGTTTTCAGGTATGACCTAATAAAAGAGACACATAAGCAGAGGTAGACAACTTTTAAGGTGCGTTTGCATATTTCCATTTATTTTCTGAATTTGTTCCGAGGATGCCTTTTATGTTATCTGAAACGTGTAGATAGATACACGGGGTAGACATGAAACCGGCCCAGGCTCCTTTGTTTATGAACCAACTGTTTTGAAATTTGGAACATGAATATGACTTCATTTATAATTTAGTGATATATGTGGTCAAAATGGCCGACTTCCAGTGTCGACAAAAATAACATCAAATTTGATTTTTTAAATAGAAGCCCTGCCCTGTTGAATGTAAGTAAATGTATTGTGATCCAATAAATTTTAGTGTTAAGATTTTTTTTTAATGGAACATAATATGGAACATCCAAGACATAGAGAATTCTATTTCAAATACGACTATAAGCTACGAGTATATGTCTAGTTTTATTTCTGATATAGATATTTTGTCAATAATTCGAAAATATGTACCTTATTCTTCATTGTATACCTTTATTTCATTTTGCTTATTTGAATAAGAAACATAGCAGTTTTATGATTGTTAAGACGTTTAATATTTTGATTCCCGGACTGCTATGTTTCTAATTCAAATAAGCTAAATTGAATAAACGTATGCAATGAAGAGAAGGGTTCCCATTTTTGAATTATTAAATTTTTTAGTGTGAAATAGAAAGAGACATATTGCATATTGTCATATAGGAAATAAAAATCTAATGTTGTGGATGGTCTATAAACGTTCCATTAAAAAAAATACGTTCTTATAAAAAACCAACACATGTATTGGCCTACAATGTATGTAATTAGTATTAACTTGCTGAGAATTATTATTTGTGGATGAAAGAAGATACATTTTAGCCATCACAGCCATCACAGGGTTGAACCAAAAAATTCAAATTATGTATATTATTTAAAAAAAAAAATAAAGCTCCGTAACGTTATAAGATGTAATTTGGCCCGTAGATTCAAGAAATACTAAAATATACAGGGTGCTCCATTTAAAAAATCAAATTTGTACATCTGCATCGTCCAGTCTGACAAAAACCCCACTGGTTACAAGGTCCACTGGTTACAAGTATAGCATGAGAACCCCGAAATATTTTTTCTCTTAATTATTACAAGCAAATAATTGATAAGAAGTATTATCAACATTATACATGTAGATACTGCACTTTTGCCTCTTCTTAGCCCCTATCGATACTGTATCCACATTTTACAATTATCCAAGTTCCTTATTATAAAATCTCTGGCTACAGCTATTTCTTATTACTAGAGTCATATACCAGTCATATTATTAAAAATGCATAATAGTCTCAGCTATCTATGTTTGTTTTCGTTATATTTGATGACTCGACTCATAAGAAATTTTCATGGCTTAATGTGTTCCTCTAAACAAAGTTTGGATTATGCGTAAGCTTAAAACCTTATCCGTTTTATAGTAAGTATCTTTGAGAAACCATACTAACAATTTCAATTATTTCCAAATTAAATAATTTCTTTTTGTTGATTTTGGTTTAATTGAAACAAATCTTTTATCTACATTTTTACCATACATATCGTATAATGTCACTGACGAATGACCGAATGACTCATTTATCCAAATGTACGTTTCGCAGCGGTGCCAACCACAACCAATATTACGTAGTCAGCACATACTAAAGTTGTTTCAATACAATCATTAGTTGAATGTACCGTATATTAGAATTTACAAAACCGATCCATATAATC